>SKCR01037658.1:0-195441 GCA_019454045.1 Zanthoxylum bungeanum
AACTAATAATCTAATATCAATATGTAATTTTTAGGACAAAGAAATAAAATCAAAACAAAAAAAGAGGACAAAGAAATAAAAAAATGAAGACTTACCAAACCAAAGCCAGAATCGAAAGTCGAAGTAGCAGAAACGAAATGAAGCAGACTCGGAAACGAAACGAAATGACGAAATGAAGCACAAGCAGAAACGAAGAAATGAAGCAGAAGCAGAAGTAGCAGTCACTGTTTTTTGTTTTTTTTTTTATAACCCTAATCCCCCAAAACGTCGTCGTATTGGGGGATTAATAATCCCCCAAAACGTCGGCGCCTAGGCACCGATTTCACGCCGCCAACCACTTCGCACGACTACCTCCAGCGATTCGTTCCTAATCGCCGCGGCTGGGCCGCGACGAGCGAAAACGCGCCGCCTAGGCGGCGCGTTTTAGAACACTGGCATTGATTAGTTTATGTGGGAGACTGGGAGTCATTTCACTCACCCCATCATACCTGCCTCCATTGCAAAATGATTGGAAATATAAATCTTTTCCTGTCATAAATCATTAATGTTATAACTTTAGTTTTAGGTAAAAAAAATCAATTCATCAACTCTTTTTTGCTTGAAATTCTGGTTTTTCAAAATTGACATGTAGGCTTTTTTGAGAACAAGTTAATGCACACCTATTTTTGTGCTTTTCCCTCTCATTGGACCAGATGGTTATAAAAATTTTAACCATATGGGAAATGATATTGAAAAGTGAAGGGTGTGAGAATTTTACCTTTACGAATTTGTTTGAAGTAGGGAGTTCCAGTCGATTTCCTCATTGGGCGAGTGGTTGGTGCCTGCAAAGGTATTTCGATGCTTGAGTTAAATCATGTTTATCTAAAGCAAAAGATGAAAGAAATTGCGGAGAATTCAGAAGAAGAATTCTTCTTTGATGAATAGTGAAACAGAAATGGCCAAAGCCCCATTTTAATAAGTGAAAGCCTATATATATATATATAGGCTTTCACTTGTCAACCCTGTCCTTTTGTATTTGGATAGAGCCCTTGACCTTTTTTCTGATATTATTTGTACACATTTCATGTACTTAAATAAAGAGAAAGTCTTGGCTTCGGTCAATATTACTTGTTTATCTTATTCCAGATGGAACTTTGACCTTCTGATTTATTTACCCGAAATAAACCCAGAAATCGTTCCCTTTCTGGGTTACTTCTGGATCATGTTTAGGATTCCCACTGTCCAATTATACGAGGAATAGGACTCGTGCCTAATCGTAAGAGAGTGAATTATGGTACCCACAAAAAGTTAAACCTCCAGTGTATCCCTTTTGAAAGCACATGGTGCAAAAATTTTCTCCTCTTGCATCAGATGATTGAGATATTTTATGCATACATCCTGCTCCAATTGTCAAGAGTTCATTTGGAGATTTCTAAAGTAAATGCTTCTACTAGACAAATTCAATTTGGATCTTTGAACTTATGGGCATATGGTATCCCTATCTAACCAGTTAAGATGTGAATATAGAAATAGATGCTCTATTTGAGTTAAAACCTTTCTGTTGGAAAAGGTATCTTATCTATTTCAGGTTTTGTAACAGCTGGAGATTTTATACAGCTTCTTAGAAATTTTTGCTTGACTGAAAATAATTCCTGATTCGGTCTCTGATAATCTGTATGATTGATTATTTTTGCTTTTTTCTTGCAGCATGAGGAGTGTAGTCGATCACTTTAAGGGGAACCGTGAATTTCCTCGTTTAAGAATTGGTATGTTTCAGAAGCATTGGTGTTATATCAAAAATGGTTTTTTCTATATTTAGTCTTTTCACCAGAATTGTGATAATATTTCAAGGGATCGGACGGCCACCTGGGAAAATGGATACTATAAATTTTGTTCTTCGCCCTTTCAGCAAACAAGAGCGTCAAGAGGTATGTAAAATTTGTCTTACAACCCTAATTCTGAATTTTGTAAATTATATATGGGTACTGGATTCTAATATTGTTGTATAAATGTGTTCCAGTTGGACTTTACATTTCAACACGGCGTTGAAGCAGTGCGGATTCTTTTGCTTGAAGGTTTTAATAAAAGCGCTACATTTGTTAACACTGCAAAGACAATGGAACAACTTAGTTAAATTTCTGCTTAAGTTATGATTATTTTGGTGATTACCAAAATGGACTTGGGATAGAGATTGTGCATTGTATCAATCCTTCTTTCTAAAGCCCATTCTGAGATTTAAAATTTGTAATGCCTCCATTTTTTTTTAGAAGTAGCGGCAACAGGCCATTTATTATTGGTTGGAGTTGGTACTTTTACTGAGCTTCTATTATAATGAGTCATTTTTTATTTTTATTTTTTTGTTTTTTTTTTATTTTTATTTTTTATGAGCAGTTCCTGCTTAAAACAATAGTAATGTTTTGCCTCTTATTGCTTGTATAAGATTCTGGCGTATACGCAACTTTCCTTGCTCAACATCAATTCAGATTTGTAGTATAAATCCAAACAAAGTTTTTTCCCGCTTGGTGTGATCAGAGTCCAAATCATTCAGATTTGGCGTATACGCAAAATATTTTTTAATATTTTCAAAGTCCTCTCTGATATCGCTTGCAATATTACAATTACAAACATTAATTTTTCGACTTCTCTCACTATGTTAACTAGAGTCTTCAAAGTCTACATTGGACATAAATCATTTTAGTCATATTTTTCTTATTAATCGGAGTTATATACAATTTTTTCTCATCTTAATCGTGTTTATTAAGTTAAAAGATTTCGAAGTCGCACATATTTTTAGTTGTTTAATATTATTTTTCAGTCCATAAAATCTGGAAGTTGGCATCATACACTCAAAGAACTTTCAATAAGTTGATGGATAAATTTAGTATACGCATCATATTGAATATTTTTCAGTTTCAATTTTTATGAAATGTCATCTTTTAATAAAAGTCAAAGTTTCATTCATGAACTTTTTATGGTGAGAGATTCTTCATTGTTAATCAATCATACGTGTAAAAAAAATTATGATTTCTAGTTTTTGTAAATCGTACGTACATATTACTAGAGACTGAATGAAATAATTTTGATTTTTGTATATTCAATTTATTTGTAATTATAATGGAATCGCCTTCATATAAGCAGAGCATAAAGGTAAATAAGAAAAGAATAATTTAATTATGTACAATAATAAAATTTAAATCAAAATCAAAATCCAATGGATCATTTCCAGAATATATTATTTCCTTAACACTCCCCTCAAACTTAAGGTGGTGTAAGTGATGAAAGCTTGAGTTTGGAAACTAACTCATAAAAATACTCTAGAAATTGAGGTTTGGTAAATAGATTAGTAGGCCGGCCTTCATACGGAATTTCGTGAAGTTTTATGTTGAAGATCATCGATTAGTAGGATTATCCACCCAACTAGCATCAGAATAGGCACGAAGCTGAAGAGGATAATGAGCTGAAAAATGAAGACTATGAAATATGGTGCCTTTGATGTAACAGAGGAGATGAAGAACAACTCTATAGTGATCAGATCAATGTACTATATAAATTGACTAATAATATAAACAACATATGCAATATCAGAGGGTAATATCAGGAAGATGAGTATCATCTCTCATTATAGCTTAATCTTATGATCAAGTGGAATAAATGTGATCTTACTATCAGTCAAGCTAGCTCGAGCAAGGAGATTAGAATCATATTTAGCATAAGAGAGATAATATCCATTCTGATAAGAGAGTACCTCAAGACCAAGAAAGTAACTAGATGATCAAGATCTTTCTTCTTGAAATATTGCTGAGGAGATGTCTTTGTAGGAATTTTCGCATGAACTCTTCACGGGAAATCTCCTTGAGCAGCGGAAATTCAGTTAAGCCCCGGAATTAGACTTTGAAAATTTATTCTACTATTTTTTTCCTCACCAACAAAATTGGACATCAGCAAATGAACCTGCAATTTGTGGCACTTGTTGGAATTTTGGATAGCCCCTACAGTTCACAATTTCCAACTGTCTTCGAATAGTTTTTGAGTGTCGAAAACAGTCTTTGTCATTCCTGAAAAAATCCCAATAGATCTGGAAATTTTATAGCAGGTTTGGACAATTTTTCTCCACGGAAACAGTCTTGAAATTAAGCCCGAAACTGTCACTGCTTTACTGGAAAATCGGATAGCTTTTGGAGTTGCTATTTGTGCAACTTGTAAAGTCTTTTAGGACATATTTTATACAACCAAATCAGCTATAAGAAATCCCCGATCAATCTTCTGCATCCCAAATTTTTTTGCAAAACAAAAAAAAGAAAAAGAAAAAAGTACTCTAGTAGCTTAAAATTTTGCAGAAATACAAGTTATAGTGGGCTGAAATATTGGCTACTGCTATGGACAAAAAGGAGAAGAAGAAGGTGTGTTTGCACTCGATATTCCGTGCTTTATCTCATCACCAAGAGACCAAAGTTTGAGCTCTCAAGAACTTATAAAACTTCTCTACACAATTTATAGAAAATCATAGTACTTTATTTTTCTATTTCTCTATAGGAAAGATGGTGGCCAAGGTGGCTATGATTTTCTCTTAATCACTATTATGAAAATAAAAGAAAACATGTTTCCTTTCATAGTTAAGGATTAGGTTAATTAACTCTAATCAAATTACAAAATTAACCCCTAACCCTAAGCCTCATTTTTCGACCATCCCCTTTCTTTTTTATTTTTTATTTTACTTAATTACTTATTCAAAAATAAAAACTATGATATCAAATATCTAGGCATATTTTTGAAATTAAATTTGAAAAATTATTTAATCAAAAGATTAAATAAATTAAGAAAAATTTATCAAATTTGATTATCTCATAATAACGTGCAATGAAAATTTTATAATAAACTGTTTAATATAGTTTTCATGTGTGATTTAAAATTAATTATTAATCACATTAATAATTTTACTATAACATAAAGTTATGCATGAGAGTTTATAATTGTACTATCTAATTATGGTTTCCTATAGTTTATCGAGTTAACAGGGGGACCAAATGGACCCATAGCTCCGAGCTCCAATAATCCTGGGATATTGATCAAAACTCCCTAATCATATATTCCGAATCATTAACTTTAGGTCACTCCACATAAACATGAAGCTGAACTATCGTAGTTGCAGATATTTAATTTAAACCGTGCTACTTCAGTTCCATCGATATAATCATTACATATAAATTGACTCTTCACGACTATCTTATAATTAGAGTAAGATCATAATGTCCATTATACTCCTCTAATTATTTCTTATGCTTTAAGTTACATTGCTTCTTTAATGAACTATTTATTCATTACTATTATGAATTTTATCTTTATATTCCTAATAGAAAGATTTGAACACTCGCAAAAAGGAGTGAATTTCAAATCTATATCAAACATCCTTAACTACACGTCAAATTATGTCCCCAAAGTACGAAGTTATTGATCGAGATTTCGTCACTAATCTCACCCATGTAAATCAAAAGAAAATCTGCCATGTGGGAGTTTGTAGTACACTCAGGATTTAAATCAATCCATGTATGATCATCTAGTAGACTGATATACATTTTTTTTGTCTAATAGATATTAAAAGGAATTCATTTTTATCTGGGTCTAATCTTATATGATATATAACATCCTACCGGCAAGTGACAGATTCCACCATCACCTTCAACCTTTGTTTGACTATCTATATGTATCTATTGAACTCATTACACACTATAACATATGGGCCATGCATAAAACACATAAGGGCGATATGCTCAATTCTAAAATATATATATATATATATATATGAGATTGAATAATTTATATACATTATCTTGCTACGACAAACTTTACTAATCTGATTACAAATAATTTTATACATAATTTCTCAAACATAAATAAGATTGTACAATGCTCAAGGTACTCGACTCGACGGATCCATGACACCCTAATGACTGTAAAATAACATCTGGTTCCATGAGCTCGTCCTTTAAATATCCTGCAAAACAGATCTAATGTAGTGGGAGTGAGTATTTTATAATACTCAGTGAGTGGGTAAAATCAAAATAAATTTAATAAAATCAGTAAATCATTTAAAAATAACATCTATAAAAAAGAAATCATACTATATTAAAACTATTGAAAGGTTTTTCCAATTTCTGAAAGCTTTCTTTATGTGTTTGGAAAATTTTATCTGAAAAGCAAATTGAAAATATTTGAAATCAAATATCATAGAAAATCTGAAAATTCATAAAATCTATTCCTTGGTCTAGGTATCAGTCATCCAGACGGGAATAGAATTCAAAACTCCGTATACATAACCAATAATACAGAACTCCAGAATTAGAACTCCATACCCCTTATCCCTTCCCTTCATAACATAACTCTGAAAACAGAACTCCATACCCTTTAATCCATCAATAACAAATCTCCAGTCTCATTTTCCCTCCACAGTAAATCCAATAAAATGGAATTATATATATTCCATAAAAAATTTCAAACATATTTTAAAACCAAATGTTATACTAAACAGAATTAATTCATGGAAATGTAAAATTATTTTATTGCTGAAAAACATTCAAACAGGTAGCAGAACTTATTCATATGCTCATTCATTTCAAACTATATCTAAAATAAGCTCAAGAATATTCCTATATTTCATAAAATTGAAGAATATTTCCTATATTTCATAAAATTGAAGATTTTAACTTATTATATATATATATATATATGTGTGTGTAAATACCTAAAAATCGTATAAACCATTATAAGAATAAATTTCATCAGTTGAAAACTAAATATAGAAATGCCCAATCACAAATTTGATATTAATCCAATTTCCAATCTGTGAATATCTACGGTCGTTCCAACATCGATATTTTTACGTTAGCATAATTGGAATTGAATATTTATATCATATATGAGTAAGGCATAACATGCATGAGCAATCAACTTTTTTCAAAATGAGATTACTTTGGATCTCTGTGAATTTTATGGAACGCAATTCGGAATTTCTTAAATCAAGATTTCATAAATTTGATTTTTACTTATTTTATGCATTTCTACACTACACAAGGCCAACTTGGAAATTTTTATGTGTCATACTAGAAATAGTGTTGGAGGTGAAATTTTAGTACATGACCTCTTATGTATCTATTTTATGTGACTTTTTACAAATCTTGATTTCGTTTCATAAAACTCTAGTTATTTGCATTTGATTTTACTCTGCTCTGTCAAGGTGAATATTCAGATTTAACATGTTAATATGTTACATTATGCTTTTCTAGGGCTATCAAGGCTCATTCAATGTTTTCACACTCTAATATATTAACAACTATGCAAGATTTTAATACACTCAACCCTCAAATTTGGTCACTAAAAATGCTCACGATAATTCTATTTATCCAATACTTTCAGGTATTCTAGCAGGGCAGTAAGATCATAAAATTTACTGCGAATTGATCTAACCATGAACAATTATGATTTATGAATATGTTATACTTGGTTATGTCTAGTTTATGTAGAATTTTATGATTCTTGATTTTGATATCTAAAACTCAAGTTATAAGCGAATATCTATACATTGCCAGACAATGACTAGTTTCGGGTTTTCGTTGCCATTGAGTTCCCTATTACTACTAAAGCATAATCTGTTGGAGTTGGTGCTTGGAGCACCAATGCAAATAATGTATTATACATTATATTTTATTATTTATTAATAAAATAACTATATTTTCATTTCAATCCATCGTTGGGAGGACCATACCGTACAGCTCTTGGTCCGAATCCGGATTAGTCAGGCCCAATGTGGCACTGGATATCGGGTGTGGAACAAAAAAAAAAATGCATATTAGATCGATATATAAATATGCTAAAAATGACATCAACCTTAGAATAGTCACGTAGTAATACTGGATACTGGGTGGTCCGACATTGGGATAGTATTACTATTATAAACTATTCTTAAAGTAAAAATTCATAGTCGTTGGTTTTGGAATACAGTCGAATTCCTATAACCTAGAAGACTAGCATATGTCGTATATTGGAATTGGAGTTCCAATGCTTTAACTCGATGTACCATGAGCAAGTGAAGCTCGTATAGACATGTGGGTATTCGTTGGAATGAATACTAAATGAATCATAGGTGATTCCTAATAGTTGGAAGTACACACCACTGTCAATAGGAATCTCCTCGAGTCGAGTAGCATATGTGATCCTTTTGACTATATGATAACATTGATTTTGTGTGTGACCCTCCAAACTTTGATGCCATCTATGTCAGATACATTTCATGGTTTGGCGGCTAGATGTTCGATGGGTGTGGATCGATGCACTCATTAATCAAGTGTGTATCAAGATAGGATCCATCAGCTCGTATGTGTACGATAAGAGGTTTAGGTATCCATGCGAGTAAGTCACGATTCTTAAAATTTTGGCTAAAGTTGATCACCTAGGGTGGATCGCATATATCAGAAATGGTGTTATGATTAGTTTTAAAGAATTATGGACATGTCGATAAGAGATGTACACCTCGAAAACTTGACGGTGTAATCTATGCTTCCTAAGCACAACTCGGATAGCCTACAATGGAGGAATTGTTAAACATATATGATGTCCTAGACTTGTATAGTTCAAAAAGGTTGTTCGTGTTCTTTGCAAGTTCGAAGGTGGCCGAATTACATACATATAAGTTAGGTTTATATGACGAATGTGTCTAGACTTAGAGAGTCACACAATATAAAGTGTACTCGTTAAGCACTTGGGTAGCCGATAATGTTTGAGGATAAATAATATTTGACATTATAATTATCAACTAAAAAAATTAAGTGTTATTGGATAACATTAATTTGATTAATCCAAAATCACACAAGGGCTTTGTTGTAATTTTATAAATATCTCTACCATTGCAGGATATTTTGGTAATTACAAATATATAATAATATGTGTATTTGGCTTAATTTAATTGGATTAAATCAAAGTGATAGACATACAACTAATCCATTAATTAAACTTTGTCTTGATTTAATTGGATTACATCAAAGTGGTAGACAAATATAATTAGTCACATCTAATTATACATATTTGGACAAATTAGATTAACCTACATAAAGGTTGATGAGAACTTTTATTAATTAAGAATTACATAAGTTTTGCTGTAAAAGGCAAGCTTGAGCAAGTTTTTAAACAAGCTTGAGAAAGCTAAAACAAGAAAGAATTAGAGATATAAGCCTACGTGAAAGAAATGTTTAGAGAAGTTTTGGCAGTTCTCTACAATATTTCAACAACGAGAAGAAAATTAGATCTTGGAACTAGTTTGCTAGGTTTGAGAATTCTCTAACAACAAGGGGAAGATGATTGGATATTGGAACCAAGCATACTAGCTTTGGAAGTTCTCCACAATTATTCAACAATGAGAAGAAGATTGGATATTGAAATCAAGCTTGCTAGTTAAGTTTGATCTTCTCCTAAGCTATATTTTCATTAGTGAGTTATCATTAGTTAGACATATAGTGATGAATTATGTATTGAATACATAATAACATAGTTTAATTATGTACGGATACTTTGGAAGCATAAACACAGTATGCTTGTAATTGGGTTAAATATATTCTTGTCGGACATGGAACAGAAAGCAATATCGTTGATAGAGCTTGGAAACTCTTCACAACTATCGAAGAGCCATCTAGAAGTATCATCCAACGCTACAACAAAATCAAGTTTCCTGACAATCTCGAAATCCAAATCAGCGACAGTCTCATTCCTATGTCTTTTCATGCGAAACGTCAATGGGAAGATTATCAATTCAAATATGATCTTGCCCTTGCAACGTAACCAAGTTGCTATGTTCCATAATGTGTTAATAACTGTTATATTTTGTAGTTTTGTTGGCATTATTGTCTATGTTTCCTTTTGCTTTAAATCTGCATCGCGCTTTAGCATCGTTTCTCGCTTTTGTCTTGTCATCGGTCAACTTGCTTTAGCATTGATAAAGTTATTGCTACGTGTTTGGCTTACTATCATTCTTGATTAGGGGTTTTGTCTTACCAAGATTCTTATGTTTCCTCTTCTAGTCTATGTTGGACAATTATGACCCATACATCACTATTTGTAAAAGACATGGTGTTCTTTGTAAAAATTAACTATGTGACAAAGGAAATTGCTCTTTTATCATTTGTAATTGGATTACTTGGATATATAAATAATAAAAGTCCATATGATTAATACCGGATTAATAAGATATGAGACAATATTAATCCACGAAAGGTTTAATCATTAAATATCTCTAGTCGTAGTATTATCGAGACTGGACATCGATAATGTGGAATAGGCTAGTATTGCACTTGTGCGCGTTATGGAAGCTTAACGACATAGTTCTCATATATTTAAGTATAGGATACTTATGTAAGTGTGATAGGAGGTTCTGTTAGCCGTTGGATCGGGAACAGCTTCGCTCTGGATAGACCCCTTGGAATCTCATTGGTAGTATGACTATGTGTCTATGGGAATCCGAATCAGGGTAGGTGTATTTGGTCTTAACCTGAGACTTGCATCGCTAATACTTGCGACAATCAGTACACTTTGGTTTTGGTCGTCTGGGGCTTTAACAGGTTCTGTGTACGCCTCTTCTGGGTTTACTGAGAATCGTAGTGTATTGGGTGTGATGTCAAGATGGAAGTATCACTTCAGTCATATGGAGATGATGATCACATATGATACAGAACTGGTACTCTTAAATGCTGCAGCTATCGGGATAGTATGACTAGGTCATGATTATCCGATTATAGAGACTAGTTGCTAGTGATCCAATATATGCTTCATACGGGGTAGAAACAATTCCAGCCTCAGACCTAGCATGTGACATCCGATACTGGATCGTAATACGCAATATTTAGTATACTACGCCTGATATAGATTATATATATTCCATGTTGAATATATTTCTGGAGAATTGGGTAGGCACAGTGCTTTCCTAGAAGCCAACCATGTCTTGTAAATCGGTAAGAACGTGGTACCGGGTACGCACGTGTCGGATAGTTCGACAACTGCATTTACTCCCAACATATCTATGAATCTCTTGGGTCGCTTCCCAAAGATTCACCGATGACATTTGACTCGAACAGAATTAATCTGGGATTAATTATGAGAGAGAAAATTAATCTGGGATTAATTACGACAATAATTTTATCTAGGATTAAATTTGTCAAGAAGAGAGAACACAATTAATTTGGAATTAATCGGCAAAGTAAATTTAATAGTTAAATTGGATTTTACTATTTAATTTATATATTTGGGCTAAAATAATATATTAGATGTATTAATTGAAATTATATTTCAATGCGGAATTAAATTAGATTTTAATTCTAGCGAACGAATTAATTTGGAATTAATTCGTAAGCGACTTTCGTAATAATTCTGCGAGGCATTATTATTTAATTAAATTTGATTTAATTACGTTGCGACGGAAAATTTGTTTAATCAGATTAAATGAACCCGAGCCCAAAGTGTATTGAGTAACCCAACTTGAATTTTGAATTTAAGTGTGGGACACACCAACTTACATCACTAGTCATTCAAGTTGATGGAAGTGGTTGGGAGCTTTTGTGGTGACTTACACAACATTCTTTGCCATTTTTTTTTGGAAAAAGGATATACTACTTTTAAAAGTTGATTTTGGTAATTATGTTTTAGAAACAAAATATCAAAGTTTTGAATGCAAAAGAAAGCTTGGAGCTTCCACACATCCATGTGTTGGGGTTGGTGCTCAGAGTGCCAATTCCCGGTTGTATTTCGTTATGAATACTACTGTAAAAACTTTATTATTATGAATAATATATGCAGTTTCAATAATATAATGAATCTTTTAATATGGTAAAGACGTAATTACCTTAGAATGACTAGTGATGGTACTGTTGCAAAAGCGTCGCAAATGACATTGAGATGTATCATGATGTTGTCATTCTCAGACAGTTCCTGGTCAAGGTTTACACTACTTGGTCAGTATAGTAAACCCGTTGAGACTAGTACATGTCGTATACATGAATAAATGATTCCAATGGTTTCTCAATGAACCATAAGTCTTGGAGACTAGTATAGATGTGTAGTTGTTTATAACGGATAAACACTGAACGACTCACCGAAGATTCTTAATGGATGGTACACCAACGTCAATAAGAATCTAATCGGGTTGAGTAGCACTTGTGATTCTTAGACTTGAGATGCCACTGTGGGCACATGAGACATCTTCTACACTTAGATGGCAGTCACGTCACCGATCTATTTAGATCAGACCTCCGCCTGTTCGTTGGGTGTAGATAGATCTTCAAGGTGTCCTGTGTGTATCGAGATAGGATCCTTCAGTTCTGTGTATCAGAGCATAGTTAGTCCATATGATTAGCAATCAGATAAAAACCATGGGCCCGTGGTACAATTTAGAAGTTAGTTCTAAATGTTCTTTTTGAGATTGCTAATAGAATAATTGACTGGATAATCCTTATAGAGATTTAACGTTTACATCTATATCTCTGGGATTTATCCGGATACCTGTTGACGGAGGAATTATACATTTGCCATGACCTCGACCTGTATGATTCAGCGAGTTTATCCGTGATCGTCATAATTTACGGGTAGATAAATTATGGACACGAAATTGGATTTCGTGACGGATATGCCTGAATCTAGAGAGTCTCACTAATGAAATATACTCGTAGAGCACTAGGGCAACATTTATAAATAATATTGATTATTTATAAAGTCGTTAAAAGGTTAAACGCAAAATACATGTAAAGGGACCCGATAGTCATTTCCTTAATTTTGGTGTATTTGCATTTAATACTTGATTAATTCAAATACACATTAATTAATTATCAAATTGAGATATTTGACTAATATCACAAATATATATGTATTTAATATTTAATGTAAATATAATACATATATTTAATATATTTGTATTTAAATAATTATTTACTTATTTAATTGTTAAATAATTAAATTAATTAAAATATAAATATCCTAAGTTGAGATATTATTTGGAGATGCTTTAGTTGCAATTGTTGACTAACTTTAATTCATTCAATGGTTTCATGATTAAAGTTAGCAAGTTGTAAAGTTAAACTTTAAATGAAATACAAAATAATATCTTGTTATTTTAAAGCCAAAAATTCGGCCAAGGGTTAAAATGAACAAGTATATATTGTTTTGTTTCTTTTAGGGTTGGATAATCTAATACACTTTATCAAAACTCCATTAAAACAAAGCAAAGAAGGTAGAGAGAAAGAAAAAGAAAAATCAAAGAAAAGCTTGGAATTTAGTAAGTATTTCCAACCTTCCATTAGAGAGTAAATTGTTCCTCTCATTGTGGGCTTCACTTGGTGATATTCTTAAGTTTTTCTATTCTTTATTCTTTGTATTTTTGGTGGATGAAAGTTTGATAGAAGGGTTGAGCATGTATATAGTTGATAGAATGTTACTAATGATGTAGTAAGCATTCTTTTAATGGTTTTAGAAACTTGTTGCTAATCTAGAGTTGTTGACCCACTCTTAAATGACCTAGATTTTATCTATAGTTATTTCACTGTGTTGAGACTTGATTTGGATGGAAGAAACATGATTGAAGTATTGGATTTAACCAATTTGGTCTAATTTGTCCAATTTGTAGAAATTGAAAAATTAGGGTTTGAGACCACTTCCAAATTTGGGGCTTTTCATTTATTTGGTGTATTTTGATGTGTATATGATGCATGTAAAATATTGCGTTGATTGGATTTTGCCTTGATATGTTTTGAACCATGGAAGTGCAAAATGCACATTAATTCACCAAAAGGAGGCTCTCGGCCTTGGGGTTAAATTTGGGAAATTTATTTTGCAATTTTAATTTCAATGTGTATGACATGTTAAATTCATATATGTAATGATTTAGAATCATCCAAAATCGTTTTGAACAATTTCGAATTAAAATAAACAAAACGTTGTGTTTAAGGGCAATTCGGTAAATTCACATAAATTTGATTTATTGTGTTTTATTTCATAATTTTATTATTGGATAATAAAATAAATAAGTTTATTTTATTAATCCGAGAAAAAGTTTTGAAATCAGAAAATTTGATTTTCCACTATTTCCGCTGCGTTACCGGATATCCGCAATAAAACCCCTTCAAAATGGTATCAGAGCCAGTCTGATTCTAGGCCCCCTAATATGATTAGCCCTTTAATTCAATGTTTAATCATGTTTTCTTGACTTTATACATGCATGTTATATTCTAATTTGATTAGATTTAGGGTGTATGACACTTAGCGGAAAATCCCTAATTAATACGGTTTAAATGTAATTATGTATTTGATGCATGTTATGTGGTCTGTCTTGTCAATACGGTTTATAATATTTCTCCGTGACTACATCCGAGACCGTGCCTCTTCTGTGAGGGTGTAGCCGATAGAGATTTATTTATACCGGATGTATATCAGATACTAGATAAATTCAAGCGAAAACGGAATCCTGAACGTGCTCTAGCTGTCAGGGTTATGCAAGTAACTTGAGTTTATCATTGACGAGTTTAACCTTGGTACATCTCCTTGTGGCAGCGACAACGAGAAACGACCAGGACCGAGAAGCCATGAGTCATTAGTGAGTGATTGACAAATGAGTTGTCTACCTGATGAATATACGTAGGCGAGACCGTGCTTCTGCTGTGAGCTGAAATATATTCACGGGATCCACTTTTCACTATTTGTATTTTATTTAATTATTAAATCTTTGTATTTTGTTTAGGGATTATAGTATTGCATGATTTAGTGGGAGGGGCATTTTTAGATTAAAAATCTATGATCTAGTTTATGCTTATTGATATTATATGAAACTGCTTATTTTCTGCTAACCGTTTTTCGTGATCTATATGATAGATTTGCGATGGCGGCACCATCCACTAATCAGTTTGCGTGTATGCTTGATGCGAACAAACTTAAAGGCGCAGAGAATTTCGCTGATTGGGATCTGGATTTGAGGATAGTCCCCGATTCCGAGAGGTTGGGATATGTTCTTAAGGGTCCACTGCCCCTTGCTGTGGCAGAGGACGCTTCAGTCTTCCAAGCTTGGAAGGATGATGATTTAAGGGTTAAATCATACATCTTAAGTTCGCTTTCACAGGGACTCAAGAAATAATATTATGACATGTTAGATGCCTATACTATGATGACACGATTAAGACAATCGTTTGAGAACCAAGAACAAGTAGTTGTTCACAAGGTCGCAATGGAACTGTTCCATGCACGATTGGATGAGGGGCAAGCTGTTAGCCCGCATGTTCTTCAAATAATCGATTTGATCGATCAATTGAGGCAATATAATCTCATTCTGAATGACATTCTCGGTAGGAGTGTCATTCTTGGTTCTCTCCCAGCTTCTTATCGCCAGTTCGTGATGTACGTCAACATGAACGAGACTATTTGTACCTACCATGAGTTGCATATGATGTTGCTCACGGCGGAGGAGGACCTCAAGAAGGGAGTACCGACTCGCCCTATGAGGCCTACTTCTCTTTCTGCTTCTTCCCAGGCCTGGCCAAAGGGAAAGAAGAAGAAATGGAAGAAGAAGAAGGGTTTCAGTCCTCAACCACAGGCAAAGATAGCTAAGCCCAAAAGGGATTCTGAAGACAAGTGCCATCACTACAGCAAAGTCGGGCACTGGAAAATGAACTGTCATGACTACATAGCCCAGCTGATGAGGGAGAGACCATCTACATCAGGTACATTTATTTTTCCAATTATTGATATATCTTTGGCTTGTGAAGCCGTTACATCCAACTGGATTTTAGATTCTGCTTGTCCCATTCACATTTGCAATTCGTTGCAGGTGCTGAAGGAAAGTAGAAGACTGAAGCCTAGAGAGATACAGTTGCGATTCGGGAGTGGTGACTCTCTGGATGCAGTTGCAGTAGGAGTATGCGAGATCTCATTGCCGAATGGGACACTTTTGTTAAATGACTGCCATTTTGTGCCTAGATGTGTAGCTAATATTATATCACTTTTTTGTATTAGATACAGAAGGCTTTTGTATTAATATTAAGAACTGTTCTTTGTATTTATATGATAAAAGTAATATTCAGATCCTTTGTTGTCCAAACCAGCATGGTCATTATACATTGCAAACTTCAAAAGATATTTTAAATACTGGAGTTAATAAACATAGTTTACCTGTAATTAATAATACTGAACTTTGGCTTATGCGGCTAGGTCACATAGGCGTTAAACGCCTTAACCAATTAGTTAGGAATGGTTTGATACCATATCTTACCATTGAATCCTATCCAACTTGTGAATCATGTATTCAGGGTAAGATGACCAAAGCCCCATTTTCTGGTGTTGGACACCGCACCACTAACTTACTGGAACTCGTACATTCTGATGTATGTGGTCCACTAAGTCAGACTGCTCACAGTGGTTATTTGTACTTCGTTACCTTTACCGATGATTTGTCACGATACGATTATGTGTATTTGATGCGACATAAATCGGAAACCTTTGAAAAGTTCAAAGAATTCTGAAATGAAGTAGAAAAACAAACTGGTCAATATATTAAATGCCTTCGATCTGATCGAGGCGGTGAATACATGAGTGGTGAGTTCATGGATTATATGAAGGAGAATGGGATTCTCGCTCAATATACTCCTCCAGGTACTCGACAACACAATGGAGTATCTGAGAGGAGAAATCAGACTTTATTGGATATGGTCCGATCGATGTTGAGTTTCACAGATATGCCCTATTATTTATGGGGCTACTCTCTTTTAACAGCTGCACATCTTTTGAATAAGATTCCTTCATAAGCTGTTCCTACGACTCCGTATGAGATATGGTTCGGTAGGAGACCAAATCTTAGTTACATTAAGGTTTGGGGTTGTCCTGCCTATGTCAGGGTGACTTAGCAAGATAAGCTTTCGCCTCGAGAGCAAAAGTTTAGGTTTGTCGGATATCCTTCGAATACGAGGGGATATCTGTTCTATGATACCGAGCATCGAAATATGTTTGTAGCTCGCTTCGTAAAATTTCTAGAAGTATAATTTTTGTTAGAAGGTGGTAATCATAGACAAGTTGAACTTGATGAAGTCCAACCTGAAAACAACGAACAAACGGAGGAACCTGAAGTTCAAGTAGATGAAGGTTCTTCAACACACACACTCCGTAGGTCAGAAAGGGTATCTAGACCTCCTGAATGCTTGTATTTGATACAAGAAAAGAGTCTGGATGTTTTCTTAGTTGAAGAGACTGATCCTTTCACCTATAGAGAATCGATGTTGGACATCGACTCCGTGAAATGACAAAGTGCCATGAAATCTGAGATAGACTCAATGCATGAGAATCAAGTTTGGGACTTGGTTCCGCTTCCCGAAGGAATTGTTCCTATCGGTTGTAAATGGGTTTACAAGAGGAATCGCGGGCCTGATGGTAAGGTTGAAACTCACAATGCCCGACTGGTAGCAAAAGGTTACACGCAGCGACCTGGCGTCGACTACGATGAAACTTTCTCACCAGTAGGAATGCTTAAGTCTATTCGGATTTTGCTTTCTAAAGCTGCGTATCATGACTACGAGATTTGGCAAATGGATGTCAAAACGGCTTTTCTAAATGGATTTCTTGATGAAGAAATCTATATGGAACAACCGGAAGGTTTTGCATCCAGCGAAAACTCGAGGATGGTATGTAAGCTTAAGAAGTCCATTTATGGACTTAAACAAGCTTCACAAAGCTGGAATCTTAGATTCGACAAGATTATTAGATTGTCTGGTTTTCTCAAGAATTCTGAATAATCCTGTGTATATCAGAAGGCCAGTGGGAGCATGGTCGTATTTTTAGTCCTATATGTTGATGACATTCTAATCATTGGGAATGATTTGGGAATGATTTGGGAATGTTACAAAGCGTCAAAACGTACCTTGATGAGTGGTATTTATATCACTTATTCCCACTCATTTGACCTAATATTTCGTATAGTTTCTCGAGTTTTGTGAACGTTTTGATGTATTTTGTGTTATTTTGTAGATAAATAAAGTTTGGAAAGCATTGGAGGCAATTTGGGGCAAAAACGGACAAAAATGCGTCAACATGGATATTTTGGTCTTTAGCGCGTCGCGACGCCAAGCCTTCCGCGTCGCAACATCTAAAATGCGCCAAACAGTGCTAACGTGCGCCGGGTCCACAAATCAGAATCTGAGAAAAGTTTGACTTTGCTAAAATGCACCGTGCCACGTGTCACCATCACAGCCGATCTGCTAACATGCGCCGTGCCACGTGTCAGCATCCTACGGTGCCGACAGTCATCATCGCCACGTGTCGCCACGTCGTCGCCACATCACCGCCATGTCATCAGCCACGTCAGCAAGTCAACAAGTCAAATTGCCACGTGTCGTACCACATCATCATCAGCCAATCAGGAAGTGACACGAATCGCAATTCTATGGTGCCGACAGTCATCATCGCCACGTGTCGCCACATCGTCGCCACGTCACCGCCACGTCAGCATCAATTATTGGATATCCTATCCTTATCTGACACGTGGCGGATAAGAATCTCAGCGACCAATCAGAAGCCGCCACGTGTCACAATAATTGAAGCCCAACCACTCTGCCACGTGTCACCTTATTTGCTTATCCAGAATCTTCAAACCAGCGAACCAGAGCGTGCCACGTCGACAAATCTGGCGTCGCGACGCTGAGGACCTGGCGTCGCGACGCTGGATCCTACTGAGGCCTATAAATTGAGCTCGAGATTTCAGAATTCAGTGCACCACTCCTCTCTTATAATCTTTCTAAAGAGAGAGTTTCTCTCTCTACTTTCTTTTAATTTTTAGTTTTTTAGTTTTTGTTTTGTAATTAATTTTATTTACGTTTTGTTAATATAGTAATTTAATTTTTACTTTTTACTTTTTACAGTTTTTATTATTTACCATGAGGAGGTAACTCCCCCAGCTAGGGTGAAAGGTAATTCTTTTACTGTTACTATTTAGATTAATCTCCCTTAAAAATATATATTCACTATTTAAAATATTGACTTAAAAAGGATATACGGATTGGTCGGTTGTAATTCATTTTAATCTGATTTAAACCTGACTAATAAAGGATACCGCCAGATTGGTCGGTTGGTAATTTAATTTTGGTTCCGCTTTTATGGCTGGTTGGACTTAATTTGACTTAATCAAGTTACCGCCTATATGGCTGGTTGGAAAAAGAATCACAAGTTTATATATTATTTTATGGGAGATATCTAAATTAGTAGTAGTAAAAGTAATTCCTTTTACCTTAGCATTTTATTTTATTGTAATTTACTTTTCAGTATTTACTTTACCGCATTTTTACTTTATGTCTTTTATTTTCAAGTTTTACTAGCCCTAGTTATGTGTTGTAACTAAATTAGTTATCTGGGGTTGTGATGAAATCCATATCACCGTTTTATAAGGGTTAGATTATAGCTTGGGTAATATAAAGATTTATTTATTGAGTCTTAAACTTAATGTTTTTTCATTAACTGGCCATTAATAAAATTGATCTGGTAAATCTAAAATGAACTAGACATAGGGATTTTAGGTTTCAGCCTTAGATTCAATAGCCCACGATATTCCTTGAGGATAGATAACCCTTTAATAGATTTCCTTACAGGATAGGAATATACCTGTCGGGCGGGGGTAGCCATAATTGGAACTTAAACTTAATGAATCCAGATAATTTGGTTGACATAGACATATATTCAATTGGTTAAACTGGGTATTTGTGTCTGACCATCGACAGAGGCTTACACATAATTTAGTGTTCCAGGTTAATAAATCAATATATTACCCAACTTTAAGATAACCACTTCATCTTTAAAATTATATTGGAAGAAATCACAACCCTATATAGTTTTTAATATTGAATTTTCTTAAAACCTATTTTCGACAATTTTATTTACTTGCTTTTAATTTAGAATCGTCACCATTTCAAATCAATCAATCAACTTGTTAGATATTAGTAATCATTTGACCTCATAAAATTAATAGTTTAGATATTAAGTCCTCGTGGGATCGATATTTTTATACTACTTGAACGATACGTGCGCTTGCGTTATACGTGTGTGTTTACGCCGGTCAAGTTTTTGGCGCCGTTGCCGGGGACTTATTTATCTTTTACTATTAGTTTAGGGGTTAGATACGTTACTTGCATCTAATTTCTTTTTACTTATTGTTTTTGTTTTCTTGTGTTTCAGGTTCTCAGAAACTACATGAGACGAACCAGAAGCTTTGACTCCGACCGCTTGACCCAGAAATTGAAAGAACCATCAGACAGTTGAGAAGGGAAAGGCGAGAAGGCCAAGAAGCTTTAGTCAACATGGAACCTGAACCTTTGATCGTTGCACTACCAATTCCCATTCGAGACAGAACCATTCCGGTGGTTGACAGACTCATTTCCTGTATTGTACTTCCTCCCTTACCAGCAAATACGTGTGACATCAAAACATGCATTCAGATGATTCAGCACTCAGTTCAGTTCGGGGGGAATGCAACTGAAGATCCTAATGCCCACATCAGCAACTTCCTGGAAGTTTGGCGGCACTTTCAATTACAACCGAGAAGCGGAAGAAGAATGAGACTGCGTGTTTTTCATACTCCTTGAAGGACAGAGCTAAAGCTTGGCTACATTCACTACCAGCAGGTTCCATCACAACATGGAACACTTTAGCCACCAAATTTCTTGCAAAGTACTTTCCACCAGCCAGAACCGGAAAATTGAGGAATGACATCACATCTTTTGTACAACAAGATTCAGAATCCCTCTGCGAAGCTTGGGAAAGGTATAAAGATTTACTTCGGAAATGTCCTCACCATGAGATTCCAAAATGGCTTCAAGTCCAAACATTCTATAATGGGCTTTCTGGATAATGAGAACCACAATCGATGCTGCTGCTGGAGGAGCCTTGATGGCAAAAGGAGAAGATCAAACCTGGGACCTAATCGAAGAAATGGCCAACAACAATTCCTTGTGGCCAACAGAAAGGAGCATGATCCAAAGAATTGCAGGAATTTATGAAGTTGGAACAAACACAGCAGTGAATACCAGGCTGGATCAGATATACAAATGTCTAGAAACACTTAGCACGCAAGTTGTGAACATCGCTGGATCCACAAGTTCACCATATGGAGGAGCACCAGAACCAAACCAACATGAAGAAAATGGTGAATTATGTCAACATTTCAACAGACAGGGGAACAATTCATATTCCAACACCTACAACCCAGGGTGGAGGAATCATCCTAATTTATCATGGAGCAACAATTCAGGCCAACAGTAAAACTATCTCCACCTGAATTCCAGCAACAGAACAAAGGCCAGGAGCAGGCAAATGAACCAGGAATAACAGAAGTGTTGACCCACTTGAAAAAGATAGAAGCAAACACGACTCTCACGCAGCAAGATATGATGCTATGTTTCAATCCCAAGCAGCATTAATCAAAGTCAATATGATTCTATTAAAGCACTGGAGAATCAAATGGACAACTGGCAAATGCTCAGAGTTACAGACCGCCAGGTACCCTTCCTAGCAACACAGAGCCAAATCCAAGGAACATGGGGAAGGAGCAATGTCATGCCATCATGTTAAAAAGCGGTACTGAAATCAACAAAGATGTTGGAGCCAAAACAACTGTTGAGGAAGTTCCAAAAGAAACAAAGCAACAGATGGAGGAAAAGAAGCAAAGGAAAAAGAACAGATCACTCCACCTCCACCTTTTCCTCAACGTCTTCAGAAGAACAAATTGGACAAGAAGTTTTCTCGGTTCCTGGAGATCTTCAAAAAGCTGCATATCAACATTCCATTTGCTGAAGCGTTGGAACTAATGCCCACCTATGCCAAATTCATGAAAGATATTCTTTCACGAAAACGGAGATTGGGAGATTACGAGACAGTAGCATTAATAGAAGAATGCAGTGCCATCATTCAGAGAAAACTTCCCCCGAAGTTGAAAGATCCTGGCAGTTTCACTGTTCCTTGCGTCATAGGAGAACATAACTTTGGTAAGGCTCTGTGTGATTTAGGTGCTAATGTTAACTTGATGCCTTTTTCTATTTTCAAGAAACTGTAGATTGGAGAAACAATGCCAACTTCAGTCTCACTACAACTTGCTGATAGAACGCTCGTATTTCCGAGAGGTGTAGTTGAGGATGTGCTGGTCAAGGTTGACAAATTCATTTTCCCAGCAGATTTTATTGTCCTTGATATGGAGGAAGACGCAGACGTACCAATCATCATTCAAGGTAAAAACAAGCGTGTCAAGCACTACTGGGGAGAATCATTTGAGCGACAAAAAGAAAGTGTTACACTTTCAGATCCAGCTTAACGTTCGAGAAGCCAAGTTTGGATGACGACTTTAACTTAGCGCTCGCAGGGAGGCAACCCTGCAATTTGTGTATATATTGGATTTGGTGTGTTTTATTTTTGTGTGTTTAATTTTTGCAGGATTAGTCATTTCAATATGGAAGAAGCTCTCGCAAATCTTCGCAAGCAATTTCCTTCTCTCCCTCAAAAATCTATGATGAAAGTATACAAAGCTCGCTTGGAACGGATGAGGTTATTGACAATCCATGGTATTCCTAATGAGATTCGTTGGGTAATTGAAGCACGAGTCCGATTGGCAGGTGAGTCTTCTGACTCTTTTATTTCACATCTGCTTGGTTTTGGAAGAAGCACATATGCAAAGAAACGTAGAGCTAAGCAAATGGGTGTTTGTTTCAAATGTGCACGATTTAATTGCAACACTCGTTGTCGTTCTTTAGGAATGGTGTCTGATAATCGCGAAGACAAAATTAAATTCATTGGGGATGGCTTGAGTAAGGAGTCTTTAGATGATATATCTTTAACTCTTGAGACGCATCCCAGTGGATATGTTCACATAGCCATTCACAATTACATACACATTCCAAAAGGAAAGACAACTGTTAAGTCTCGGGAATCTGACTCAAAAAACCATGTTTGCCAATTTATAAGAAAATTGGATGGGAAGCTTGTCCCTGAGGCATAGACGTCAATCAAGCCGTTACTTTTCTGCAAATATTATATCTTTTTGTCTTTTCCTTAATAATTGTGATTTGTTTTGTTGATTTCTTTTATTTTCCGACAGGATCCAGATCTGTTGACTATCACGATCTATTTTACTATTTCGCTACTAATCGTCCTCTGGAAGATACTTGTGCTATTTTTACTCACCCTTTTTAGGTACTATAAATTCAGCCCGTCATTGCACTTTTGAAGGCATCCCGAGTTGAAAAAGAAATACATAAAAAAAATGGAAGCCCCTTCAAGAAGACGAGTTGAAAACATATGTGTGTTTTGCGGAGTAGTATGTGGTACTAAGCCACAATACGTAGAGGCAGCACAGGAATTGGGTCGAGTCTTGCTTAGCACAAGGAATATGCACTTAATATATGGCGGAGGCAATCTTGGACTTATGGGGATCGTTTCAAAGGCTGTACAGGAAGGAGGCAGTAACGTTTTGGGAATCATCCCAAAACCCTTGTCAGAGGCAAATCTTATTGGATCATCAAACTGAGAGGAACTGATCGTGCCAGGTATGTCTGAACGACTGGTAGAAATGATTAACCGTGCTGATGCTTTTATCACTTTGCCAGGTGGCTTGGGTACATTGGAGGAAATTTTTATAGTTCTATCTTGGGCGAACCTGAACATACACCAGAAACCGCTTGGACTGTTTAACGTTGATGGATTTTATGATTTTCTTTGTGTGTTTCTTGATGATGCTCGGAGAAATGGGTTCGTGTCAAAACCTTTGAAAGAACTCCTCTTTACTGCCAGAACTGCTCCTGATCTAATAGACCAACTCATAGCTTATGAACCACAAGTTGACCTATCCTTTCAAAGATAAATTGGTCCGAGGACGATCGTGGTAAGAGGCGTGGATTAATCTGGATCTTAACCTTTAATTTCCTGTAGATTTCAGCTAACCAGGTACGACCTTCTTAACTCTCCTTTTACTGTTTAAGACATTGGGGACAATGTCTCATTTAGGTTTGGGGGAGGAAATTAGTTGATTAGTACCTTGTTTTTAGTTTGTATGTTGTTTTTATTTTTAGTCCAAAATTTTTCGAAAAATAAAAAAAAATTTGAAAATTTTCAAAAAATTACAAAAATATTTTGCGTTTTTGTATTTTTAATTTGACTAAAAAAGTGAAATTGGTAAGAGATAGCCGAGTAAGGAGTTTCCACTCCTGAGACGTATCTCAAGCCTATTTTCGAAACAAGTTAATTTTTGTTTATTTCCTTTTAAATTATTTAATTTGTGAATTCTCCTTAAAACGGACTAAAATGGATCTTCATATGCTCAGTTGATAGATATTATCAACATATATAGTAACATACGGACATGAGCTAAAATTGAAAAGTTTGTAATATTCAGTGCTCTAGTTTAATTGGAGGAAGCATCTCAAAAAGCAATGGAGTAAAAAAAAAAAATTTCTGATTTACAAAAATAAAGTATCTAAGATCCGGGTTATTAAGTCTGTAAGGGTTGTTTTAACATCTAGTGCCCTAAAACCAACTAATTTGGGAGTCATTGGCCCAAAGCTCGTTACAAGGATCGAAGATGCTGCAAAAATATATATATCTGAAGTCTGAGTAATTAAGTCCGTAGGGGTGTCTTAACACCTGGTGCCCTAAAGCCAACTGGTTTGGGAGTCACCGACCCAATACTCGTTACATAGATGGAAGATATTGTATATAAATAAAAATAGAAAAGTGAAAAATCAAAGAAAAAATCAGAAAATCTGAAAAATTATTCCATTGCTGCAAAAAGGTGTGAAATCTGATAGAACTTTAGGACAAAAATATTACTCTCTTATCAACTGCACTTATGACTATTGTGGGCAAAAATGAGTTGATTAATATTTTGTTAACTGTGTATATGGAGAATGGTAAAAATAATCGGAGAATTTACTTATTCAGTAATTTAGAATAAAACAAAACAACTAGTAACTTGGAGTAGAAGTTTCACCTGATTAGTCACTAACTTCTTTATTCTCTTTTCGCTTGTCTTTTTGCTTTTGTGTGCATTATTTTTAACTAACTTTTTACTTTTGTAAAATGTTTGTGGGTATCATTGCTGTAAACCCTCACGAGACTACAACTCGTCCACTAGGGACACCTAGGGGTTTAAAGGCTTGTTGCATATGCTAAATGCAACCGTGATCCCTACGAAAGTGGCTTAGTTAATTTATTTATGTTATTTTACTCTATGTTTTGCTCGAGGACTAGCAAAATGTTAGGTTTGGGGGTGTGATGAGTGGTATTTATATCACTTATTCCCACTCATTTGACCAAATATTTCGTATAGTTTCTCGAGTTTTGTGAACGTTTTGATGTATTTTGTGTTATTTTGTAGATAAATCAAGTTTGGAAAGCATTGGAGGCAATTTGGGGCAAAAACGGACAAAAATGCGTCAACAGGGATATTTTGGTCTTTAGCGCGTCGCGACGCCAAGCCTTCCGCGTCGCGACGTCTAAAATGCGCCGAACAGTGCTAACGTGCGCCGGGTCCACAAATCAGAATCTGAGAAAAGTTTAAATTTGCTAAAATGCACCGTGCCACGTTTCACCATCACAACCGATCTGCTAACATGCGCCGTGCCACGTGTCAGCATCCTACGGTGCCGACAGTCATCATCGCCACATGTCGCCACATCGTCGCCACATCACCGCCATGTCATCAGTCACGTCAGCAAGTCAACAAGTCAAATTTCCACGTGTCGTGCCACATCATCATCAGCTAATCAGGAAGTGACACTGTCGCAATTCTATGGTGCCGACAGTCATCATCGCCACGTGTCGCCACGTCGTCGCCACGTCACCGCCACGTCAGCATCAATTATTGGATATCCTATCCTTATCTGACACGTGGCGGATAAGAATCTCAGCGACCAATCAGAAGCCGCCACGTGTCACAATAATTGAAGCCCAACCACTCTGCCACGTGTCACCTTATCAGCTTATCCAGAATCTTCAAACCAGCGAACCAGAGCGTGCCACGTCGACAAATCTGGCGTCGCGACGCTGAGGACCTGGCGTCGCGACGCTGGATCCTACCGAGGCCTATAAATTGAGCTCGAGATTTCAGAATTCAGTGCACCACTCTCTCTCTTATAATCTTTCTAAAGAGAGAGTTTCTCTCTCTACTTTCTTTTAATTTTTAGTTTTTTAGTTTTTAGTTTTGTAATTAATTTTAATTACGTTTTGTTAATATAGTAATTTAATTTTTACTTTTTACTTTTTACAGTTTTTATTATTTACCATGAGGAGGTAACTCCCCCAGCTAGGGTGAAAGGTAATTCTTTTACTGTTACTATTTAGATTAATCTCCCTTAAAAATAATATATTCACTATTTAAAATATTGACTTAAAAAGGATACCGCCAGATTGGTCGGTTGGTAATTCATTTTATTCTGATTTAAACCTGACTAATAAAGGATACCGCCAGATTGGTCGGTTGGTAATTTAATTTTGGTTTCGCCTTTATGGCTGGTTGGACTTAATTTGACTTAATCAGGTTACCGCCTATATGGCTGGTTGGAAAAAGAATCACAAGTTTATATATTATTTTATGGGAGATATCTAAATTAGTAGTAGTAAAAGTAATTCCTTTTACCTTAGCATTTTATTTTATTGTAATTTACTTTTCAGTATTTACTTTACCGCATTTTTACTTTATGTCTTTTATTTTCAAGTTTTTACTAGCCCTAGTTATGTGTTGTAACTAAATTAGTTATCTGGGGTTGTGATGAAATCCAATATCACCGCTTTATAAGGGTTAGATTATAGCTTGGGTAATATAAAGATTTATTTATTGAGTCTTAAACTTAATGCTTTTTTCATTAACTGGCCATTAATAAAATTGTTCTGGTAAATCTAAAATGAACTAGACATAGGGATTTTAGGTCTCAGCCTTAGACTCAATAGCCCACGATCTTCCTTGAGGATAGATAACCCTTTAATAGATTTCCTTACAGGATAGGAATATACCTGTCGGGCGGGGGTAGCCATAATTGGAACTTAAACTTAATGAATCCAGATAATTTGGTTGACATAGACATATGATTCAATTGGGTTAAACATGGTATTTGTGTCTGACCATCGACAGAGGCTTACACATAATTTAGTGTTCCAGGTTAATAAATCAATATATTACCCAATTTTAAGATAACCACTTCATCTTTAAAATGATATTGGAAGAAATCACAACCCTAGATAGTTTTTAATATTGAATTTTCTTAAAACCTATTTTCGACAATTTTATTTACTTGCTTTTAAATTTAGAATCGTCACCATTTCAAATCAATCAATCAACTTGTTAGATATTAGTAATCATTTGACCTCATAAAATTAATAGTTTAGATATTAAGTCCTCGTGGGATCGATATTTTTATACTACTTGAACGATACGTGCGCTTGCAAGTTAACGGGTATACGAATTCCGATTTCCAATCGGATCCTGATGATAGAAAGTCTACATCTGGATTCATATTTACCCTTAACGGAGGTGCAGTTTGTTGGAAAAGTTCCAAACATGGATCGACAGCAGATTCCACCACTGAGGCGAAATATATTGCATCTTCTGAAGCTGCAAAAGAGGCTGTGTGGATAAAGAACTTTATCACAGAATTGGGAGTTGTCCCAAATATCGAGAATGCGATTCCGTTATACTGTGATAATATTGGACCCATTGCGCAAGCAAAGGAACCGAGGGCGCATCAAAAGTCGAAGCATGTGGAACCGAAGTACCACATCATTCGAGAGATTGTGTCGCGAGGAGATATTGTCGTGTGCAAGGTACCGAGTGAAGATAATATAGCAGACCCGCTGACGAAGGCCATACCTCCGAAGTTGTTTGATAAACACGTGGAGTCGATGGGTATTAGATACAATCGTTATTGGCACTAGAGCAAGTGAGAGTTTTTGTTGGGGTTGGTGCTTAGAGCGCCGATTCCCGGTTGTATTTCTTTATGAATACTATTGTAAAACATTATTATTATGAATAATATGTGCAGTTTCTATAATATAATGAATCTTTTAATATGCTAAAGACGTAATGACCTTAGAATGACTAGTCATGGTACTGTTGCAAAAGCGTCGCAACTGACATTGAGATGTATAATGACGTTGTCATACTCAAACAATTCATGGTCAAGGTTTACACTACTTGGTCAGTATAGTAAACCCGTTGAGACTGGTACATGTCGTATACATGAATAAATGATTCCAATGGTTTCTCAATGAACCATAAGTCTTGGAGACTAGTATAGATGTATAGGTGTTTATAGCGGATAAACACTGAACGACTCACCGAAGATTCTTAATTGATGGTACACCAACGTCAATAAGAATCTAATCGGGTTGAGTAGCACTTGTGATTCTTATACTTGAGATGCCACTGTGCGCACATGAGACATCTTCTACACTTAGATGGCAGTCACGTCACCGATCTATTTAGATCAGACCTCCGCCTGTTCGTTGGGTGTAGATAGATCCTCAGGGTGTCCTGTGTGTATCGAGATAAGATCCGTCAGTTCTGTGTATCAGAGCATATGTAGTCCATATGATTAGCAATCAGATAAAAACCATGGGCCCGTGGTACAATTTAGAAGTTAGTTCTAAAAGTTCTTTTTGAGATTACAAATAGAATAGTCGACTGGATAATCCTTATAGAAATTTGACGTTTACATCTATATCTCTGGGATTTATCCGGATACCTGTTAACGGAGGAATTATACATTTTTCATGACCTCGACCTGTATGATTCAGCGAGTTTATCCGTGATCGTCATAATTTACGGGTGGATAAATTATGGACACGAAATTGGATTTTGTGACGGATATGCCTGAATCTAGAGAGTCTCACTAATGAAATATACTCGTAGAGCACTAGGGCAACATTTATAAATAATATTGATTATTTATAAAGTCGTTTAAAGGTTAAATGCAAAATACATGTAAAGGGACATGATAGTCATTTCCTTAATTTTTGTGTATTTGCATTTAATACTTGATTAATTCAAATACACATTAATTAATTTTCAAATTGAGATATTTGACTAATATCACAAATATATATGTATTTAATATTTAATGTAAATATAATACATATATTTAATATATTTATATTTAAATAATTATTTAATTATTTAATTGTTAAATAATTAAATTAATTAAAAATATAAATATCCTAAGTTGAGATATTATTTGGAGATGCTTTAGTTGCAATTGTTGACTAACTTTAATTCATTTAATGGTTTCATGATTAAAGTTAGCAAGTTGTAAAGTTAAACTTTAAATGAAATACAAAATAATATCTTGTTATTTTAAAGCCAAAAATTCGGCCAAGGGTTAAAATGAACAAGTATATATTGTTTTGTTTCTTTTAGGCTTGGATAACCTAATACACTTTATCAAAACTCCATTAAAACAAAGCAAAGAAGGTAGAGAGAAATAAAAAGAAAAGAAAAGCTTGGAATTTAGTAAGTATTTCCAACCTTCCATTAGAGAGTAAATTGTTCCTCTCATTGTGGGCTTCACTTGGTGATGTTCTTAAGTTTTTCTATTCTTTATTCTTTGTATTTTTGGTGGATGAAAGTTTGATAGAAGGGTTGAGCATGTATATAGTTGAGAGAATGTTACTAATGATGTAGTAAGCATTCTTTTAATGGTTTTAGAAACTTGTTGCTAATCTAGAGTTGTTGACCCACTCTTAAATGACCTATATTTGATCTATAGTTATTTCACTGTGTTGAGACTTGATTTGGATGGAAGAAACATGATTGAAGTATTGGATTTAACCAATTTGGTCTAATTTGTCCAATTTGTAGAAATTGAAAAATTAGGGTTTGAGACCACTTCCAAATTTGGGGATTTTCATTTATATGGTGTATTTGGATGTGTATATGATGCATGTAAAATATTGGGTTGATTGGATTTTGCCTTGATGTGTTTTGAACCATGGAAGTGCAAAATGCACATTAATTCACCAAAATGAGGCTCTCGGCCTTGGGGTTAAATTTGGGAAATTTATTTTGCAATTTTAATTTCAATGTGTATGACATGTTAAATTCATATATGTAATGATTTAGAATCATCCAAAATCGTTTCGAACAATTTCGGATTAAAATAAACAAAACATTGTGTTTAAGGGCAATTCGGTAAATTCACATAAATTTGATTTATTGTGTTTTATTTCATAATTTGATTATTGGATAATAAAATAAATTATTTTATTTTATTAATCCGTGAAAAAGTTTTGAAATCTGAAAAAATGATTTTCCACTGTTTCCGCTGCGTTACCGGATATCCGCAATAAAACCCCTTCACCATGGAAAAGTTTTGAATCTCATCCGATCATTGTAAGTTTTTTTTTTCGCAAACTTCTTGATGTATTCACACAAAAATCATCTTAGTGATCTTGTGGCATGTGTAGGACACTAACAGTCTATATCGAAGAACGTGGGTAAATTGCAATTTTTTAGAGCTAGACAGATGATGTTTGAGGAGATGGCGACATTTCATCTGACTTTTGAGGTATCTGACAGATGAGGGCTTCTTGCTCATATGAAAGTTCGGCCTACATTGCTAAATAGACTCAAAATAGCACAAGACGAAGATGAACAATACAAGAAATGGAAAATAGAGGCTGCAGAGAGATAGATTACTACTTTCAGATTGAGTTCATATGATGTATTACTTTTTGGTGATAGAGTTGTGGTACCACCTACCGGAGCACTTAAGCAAGAGATCTTGGATGAAGCTCATGATGCTCTGTATAACATGCATCCTGGGAGCACCATATATATTTTGCAACATCTTTGATCCATGTAGCGAGCTTTGGGCCAGTGACTCCCAAACCAGTTGGTTTTAGGGCACTAGGTGTTAAAAAACCCTTACAGACTTAATAACCCGGATCTCAGACTTTTTTTTATATCCCATCATTTTTTTAGGTGCGTCCTCTAATTAAACTAGAGCACTGAATATTAGAAACTTTTTAATTACATCTCATGTCCGTATGTTACCATGCATATTGATAATATCTGTCAACTGAGCATATGAAGATCCATTTTAGTTAGTTTTATGGAGAATTCAAAAATTAAATAATTTAAAAGGAAATAAACAAAAATTAACTTGTTCCGAGATACGTCTCAGGAAGGGAAATTCCTTACACAGCTATCTCACACCAATTTCACCTGATTAATCAAATAAAAACACAAAAATACAAATTTTTTTTTTTGGTTTTTGTAAAATTTTTCAATTTTTTTTGGCTTTTTCGAAAAATTTTGACTAAAAATAAAACAATAAAAATAAGATATAATTTAACTATTTTCCTCCCCAAACCTAAATGAGACATTGCCCCCAATGTCTTAAACAATAGAAGAAGAGTTTAGAAAATCGTACCTGGTTAGCTGAAATTCTACATCTAAATGAAAAGTTAAAGGTTAAGATCCAGATTTATCTGACGTCTCTTACCACGATCATTATCGGACCAGTTTATCTTGGAAAGAATGGGGTCAATTTGAGGTTCAAAGGCTAAGATTTGGTCAATTAAATCTGGGGCAGTTCTGGCAATAAAGAGGAGTTCTTTTACAGGCTTTGACACGAACCCATTTCTTCTGGCATCATCAAGAAACACATAAAGAAAATCATAAAATCCATCAACATTGTACAGTCCAAGCGGTTTCTGGTGTATGTTCAAGTTTGCCCAAGATAGTACTGTAAAAATTTCCTCCATCGTGCCCAAGCCTCCTGGCAAAGAAATAAAAGCATCAGCACGTTTAATCATCTCTACCAGTCGTTCAGACATACCTGGCACGATTACTTCCTCGCCATTTGATGATCCAATAAGATCCGCCTCCGCCAAGGGTTTTGGGATGATTCCCAAGACTTGACTGCCTCCATCTGTACCGCCTTTGAAACAATCCCCCATTAGTCCAAGATTACCACCGCCATATACTAAGTGCATATTCCTTCCAGCAATGACTCGACCCAATTCTTGTGCCACTATTACGTATTCTGGTTTAACACCAACACTGGTACCATAAAACACACAGATGTTTTCAACCCGTCTTCTTCAAGTAGCTTCCATTTTTATCTGGATGCCTTCAAATGTGCAATGATAAGTTGAATTTATAGAACCTAAAAAGGGTGAGTAATAATAGCACAAGTATCTTCCAAAGGACGATTAGTAGCAAAATAGAAAATCGTGAAAGGTCAAAAAGTAGCCTGGATCCTGTCAGAGAAAATAACAAAATAAATCACAATTATTAAGAAAAGACAAAGAGATATAATATTTACAATACTGTAACGGCTTGAATGACGTCTTGTTGGACAATTATGACCCATAACATCAATATTTGAACAGATCATAGTGTTGTTGTACAAATTAACTATGTGACAAAGGAAATTGCTCTTTTATCATTTGTAATTAGTTTCGGATTGAGATGATATGAGACAGTATCAATCCACGAAGGTTTAATCATTAAATATCCCTAGTCGTAGTATTATCGAGATTGGACATCAATAATACGGAATAGACTAGTATTACACTTGTGCGCGTTGTGGGAGTATAACGACATAGTTCTCATATATTTGGGTATTGGATACTCATGCAAGTGTAATAGGAGGTTGTGTTTACCGATGGTACGGAAACAGCTTCACTATGGATAGACCGATCGGAATTCCATTGGTAGTATGAATATGTGTCTATGGAAGTCTGAATCAGGGTAGGTGTATTTGGTCTTAACCTGAGACTTGCACCGCTAATACTTGCGACAATCAATATACTTTGGTTTTGGTCGTCCAGGGCTTTAACAGGTTCTGTGTACGCCTCTTTTGGGTATATTGAGAATCGTAGTGTATTGGGTGTGATGTCAAGACGGAAGTATCACTGCAGTCATCGGGATAATATGACTAGGTCATGATTATCCGATTATAGAGACTAGTTACCAGAGATCCGATATGTGCTTCGTAAGGGGCAGACACAATTCCAGCCCCAGGCTTAGCACGTGACATCCGATGCTGGATCGTAATACGCAACACTAGGTATACTACGCCTGATAAAGATTATATATTCCTTTATGAATATTTCTGGAGAATTGGGTAGGCACGGTGCTTTGCTAGAAGCCAACCATGTCTTGTAAATCGATAAAAGCGTAGTACTTGGTACGTACGTGTTCGGATAGTCCGACGACCGGATTTACTTCCAACATATCCGGGGATCTCATGGGTCGCTTCCTGAAGATTCACCGATGACGTATGACTCACACATTATTAATCTGGGATTAATTAATGAGAGAGAAAAATTAATCTAGGATTAATTATGGAGATATTTTATTTGGGATAAAATATTATTTAAAGAGAGAACGATTAATTTGGAATTAATCGATAAAATAATATATTCGATATATTATACGAAATTAGATTTCGACGCGGAATTAAAATTAGATTTTAATTCGGGCGAACGAGTTAATTTAGAATTAATTCCCTAGCGATGTGAATAGTAATTTTACTAGGCATAATTATTTAATTAAATTTGATTTAATTACGTCGCGATGGAAAATTCGTTAATTCAGAATTAGCGAACCCAAGCCCGGGAGTATTTGCGGGCCCACTCGCATTTCGAATTCAAGTGCGGCCCACAAGTCACATCAAGCGTCAAATCACTAGTCAATCAAGTGATGGAAGTCACATCACTTTGAGTGAAGTGATGCTTGTCATCATTGATTGATGTGAATAGTGATGTGAGTTGTTGTAGGCATTTATTGCCATTTTGGCTCCAAAATATTGTTTGACCTTTTGAAAGCCATATACATAATTTTGGAAAACAATTTTTTGGTATTAGTAATTAGAAAAAACCAAAAACCAAAATACAACAAACAACTTCATCTTCCTCCTCTCTCCTCTCAAGTTTCGGCCAATGGCCATTTTCTTTCTTAATTTCTTGGCAAGGCCGAGAATACCAAGGAGAAAAATGTGAAGATTTGTTGCAAATTTTCACAAGTACTAGCACACATTTGGAGTCTTTCAAAGGTGATAGGGAAACAAACCATTGAGCATGGAATCCACACTTAAAGCTTGGAGCTTGGAGAAATCAAGGAGCGCAAAAATGGAGGCCATTGCCGAGAGCACCTTGGAGGAAAAGCTTGAAGATTTTTTGTTGTTCCTTACATCGCAAAAGCCGATCTTTGTAAGTATTATTACGCCATACTTCCTTGTTGTATTCACATGTTTAATATGCTTAAATCGATCTTGGGACTATAGTAGAAACCAAACAATGGTATCTTGAGCCTTGTTTAAGCATGAAATTGGAATTAGGGTAAAATTGGGTAAAATTGATTTGCGCATGTTTGGATGAAATTGATTGTTTGAATATGCTTGAATGATGATAACATAGTGTTATGCGTGATCAATTTAATGAAAATTGAATTGGATGAATTTTTCCCCAAAATGCTTGGCTTGGCTGAATGGTATGCTTACCCTGATGTCATGGTGATTTTGTTTTTTGAATCATTGGATGAGTTTGAAAGACTTGGGAAATGTTGATTTAGGATTTAATTGGATTGAATTCGGAATCGGACATTAAATCCCAAATTGCCGTGAGTAATTAGTATGGAAAATGATTGATTTTTGATTCAATTGTGCTGGACATGTATTGATGATAATAAGCATAATTAATTGTGTAAATTGGTGTTTTGGAAATATTAATTTGAGTAATTAATTATGGCTATACACTTAGATTAATTTAATTGTGAAATTTGGAATTTTGTGATTTAATTAATTGGGCTTAATTTAGAAATTGGGCTTGTAAAGTTGTATTTGGACTTAATGGGCTTGGTTCGGCCAAGTTTGGTTTAGGCTAATTGGTTGGATCCAATTGGGCCAAACCATATCCATAAAGTCCAAATATAATTAAATGGATCTTTAATTTTAATTGGGCCTAATGGGCCTAAATTGGTTTCTGGCAAATAAGGGTGATTCCTTAAATGGGCTTTGGTATTTGGTTTGACCCATATTGACCAAAGTCCAAGCCTTATGAAATTAATTGAAAGCCCATTGGACTTTAATTAAATTGACATTGGATGTTAATTGGGCTTTGAGACCCGTAACGATTAGATTTGGAATCTAAGTCGTAAAGGCACATTAAAAAGTGTAATTATTTAATTTAGAATTAAATATAGAATTAGTATTAAATACAAATTAAATTGAATTTAATATTGTAGTTTAATATAATTCAAGAATTCGTACTTTGAATACTTATTCGTAAAACGAGTTTGACTCGCGCAAAATCAAATCATTGTTTGAACAGTGGATGGTCATTAATTTCAGATTAATTAATTGGATTAGATTTATTGATAACATGCTTTTTGTGAATACATGGATGCGATGTATGAATAATGTATATCAGATGTATATTAGATGGGTGAGGGCAATTTTGGAAATTGTTGTAATAAATTTAGAATTTATTAAATTGGACCTGCGTGTCCAGCATATTACCTCTTGACTCTTTGTATTTCTCTTCTCACATATTCCCCTCAATGTAAATGAGGTTTCTTTAGAAGTGTTATATAATTGGGTAGAAGTAATATTTGTACTAGCGGGAGAGAGGAAAGGCTAGGAACAAAATGTGTTAAGTATCAATCCGCATATCATTATTATTTTATTTATACGCGCCTTATTATGTTTTTAGAATGCATGTTTAAGGGTGTATGATGATGAGACCTAACAAAGATAATTAATTGGTTGCCAATTACGCGAAAAACCCTCATAACATATTAAGCGTTTTTCCTTCCATTGAGTGATTCTTACTCAAGATCCAAGATTGGCACTGGTTTGTTGGCCAAAGTCAAGACCTTTGTTCGTCGCAGATGTGTTTGAATCATAAAAGCTTTGTTCCATATCGGTGTCTTGTCCAAGTTGTGATTTGTTGGCCAAAGTCAAGATCATTTCTTGTCCATCGACATCGATTACGAAGCTTTCCAAGGTCAATGGGTTCCGCTTACTGGGATCATTAAGTTTGTTGTGCCAAAGCCAAGGCTTAGTTGATTCAGAGGAAAAAGGTTAGGGAATTTATTGGATATATTGGCATATATAAGATATATGTTTCGGACTTGGATGTCCACCTACTGGATCTAGGAATTGGATGGGATCCAATTGATCTTAGAGATCTACCTAGTTAATTATCATACAATTTGTTGGCCAAAGTCAAGACTGTGTGTTATTTAACGGGATCCTAGCCCACTAGGAAACAAGGTTTCTCGAGTACTCCACAGAGGGTTAGAGGTTCGCCGAAAAATAGTGGGAGGCAAGTATTAAATTTGCAATATTCGTTTAGTTAATTGCCAATACGCGCTCATTTCAATTTTTCGTCAATACTTGAATAAATATTAGTTGGACTAATATCGTTGTTTTAATTTAACAGTTGGACTGTATTCAAACAACTTCAATTATAGTTGATTATATAATTGGATTATAGTAATCAATATATTTGAATTTAAACCAATTAAATTATAATTAGACTATAGTAATCATTATAATAAATAGTACCTAAAATCGTTGATTTGATAGTTAGACTATTGGAATCAAGATAAATGAAAGATTAGCGTTTAGAACATAGTCCTGGGAGAAAATGTTTTTAAACGGCTTTAATTTTCAGATTGGGAATTAAATATCAGGATAGTCTGGGGACCGAGAAGTTACTTTATTTGATAGAGTGACGTCTCGAGCCTAAGCCCAGAGTTGAGCAAATAGTAGAACATGATATTTGGAATATTCATGTGATGATAACTTTAGTGCTTAATCTGTTATGCTTACCGCAAAGACTCCTTAATTTCTTAGTCAGAACTAAGGATTAGATCCTTATAGTATGATATTGAAATTGAAGGATCTTCATAGATCTATCTTTAGATCTTAGAAGTACAAATTGCAATAGAAAACTCTTGGAGAGTTAATGGCTATACTCAAGGAGACAAAGCCAGAGTTTGCAATAGGGCAAGAAGAGCAAGGCGCATCTTACTTCGACATCCCAGAAGGCCAAGGCTTGGCCAAAGGCTTATGGGGTGTGGAAAATGGGCAAAGGCAAAATCATTATAGGAGATCGTGATATGTCAAAAAGCTGTGGATTCTTTCCACGAAAATAAAGGAAAATACCAAAAGAAGTCCTAAAATGTCAAAAAGTTGTGGATCCCTTCCACCTCAACATGTCATGAAAGGTCCCAAAAGTTATAGATTCTGTCTACAAAAATTCCAAAACAAGTCACGAAAGGTCAAAAACTCTGGATCATACTTACGAAAATAACAGAAAATAACAAAGCCAAAGCAATAATTAAGGTAAAGGAATTGTGTACTCAATACGTTGCTCGCTTGGTATAAATTCATTAAGGTGCGTCTCATGAATTCTTTCCTACTCTGCCACCACTAATGAATTAGCTCCCATTCTTGTGATTGCCCAAACACCATTCCCTCTGTCTTAACATGCTCCGTCTTTGCTTTTGCCTACAAAAATAACACACAAAATTAAAAAACTCAACAACATGTATACACAAAACATGAAAACAGAAATCGCAACAAAGTGCACTGGTTGCCTCCCTGTTAGCGTTAACTTCATCGTCTTCAGCCAGACATGACCGAAATTCTTCTGTCAATGTGGCTTCACCGTCATCTTTAGTGTTTGCCGCCTTTGATCTTTGCTGCTTTCCTTGCTCCGCCTTTGCTTTTTCCTCCATTTTAGTGTTAACTTCATCGTCTTCAGCCAGACATGACCGAAGTTCTTCTGTCAGTGTGGCATCACCGTCGTCTTTAGTGCTTGCCGCTTTTCGATTTTTGCTGCTGTTGTTTTTTTAAACCTGCAAATACAAAACAACAGAATAAAGACGTGTACATGTAATGTATACACACATATGTGTAGAGATACTCCTGTTCTTGATGGGTGAGACCCTCATTGTGCTCCTCGACGCCATGTGTTTCCTCCTGCTGGCTTTTCTCTTCCGTTTGAAACCTGCAAACATAGAACAAACACAAGAGTTGCAAGTGCGTTACGTGTATGCATGTATATGTTTCCTATCCCGTTGGGTTAGACCTTCCGCCAATTTCCTTGGTGACCGCTCAATCTTCTTTCCTTCAGGCAAAGTGCAGCTTCAATCTGCTTACGTCGACCAACTCGGTGAATTCCTTCTTTCCCAAATCTGGTAGTCTCTTGCCCTTTTTTTTTAACTTTCTGTCTTTTCTGCTTACTTCTTCTGATAATTCTCTGTGTTCCAGGTACCTCTGAACATTGTGATACTAAGGCTTTCTATCATCAGCTTCCACATCCGATATCCTTCGGTCTCATACAGCGGCTTGCTTGCAGTTATCAGCACAAGTGGTCTCGTCACCAATTTTTTTTTTTATCTTCCCAAGTCGAGGCTAGTGTCGCCAATGCATCTGTCATCCGATTTCCTTCGGCAAGTGTTGAAATTTGCAATCAGGGTTAGTCTGTGCCAGACTTTTGAGGTAGAACTTGTATGGCTTCAATCATTCTTTCTTTAACTCTCATTCTCCTTGCATCTTCAATTTTTCAAACACTTTTGACAACGGTTTACCCAAGCTGGAGAATTGTCTGTTTCTGACAGGGGCAATCTCTGAGGAAGTAGGCTCGGTCTTTGAAGGTTTCCCAATGGTCCTTTGATTATGGTTGCACAAGTCTCTGTTACTAGCTGTACAGGGCACAATCAAACTGGTCACATCATTGTTCATGACTTGCAACTGCTCAACAATCTCGGCTACCTTGGCTTCCAATTGATCTAGACGGGATTATTCGTCAGCTGACTCACTCATTCTGATTGATGACCCATTGACATATTTTCCTTCTTTTCCTAACCCAACGGGATTCTACTATGGCTTCTAAGACAAAAAGGGTTAACATGATGCATGTATGCATAACATGATGTATGATGTAAACATATTCAAAAATAATTTACACTAATTGGCCCGTTATCATTTTAAGTATTTAATCACATCATTGCGAGGTGCAACTTGTTCCAGTTGAAAAAGATTTAATAGGTTACATTTTTGCGATAACATGTCTAAATAACTTCAAATGATACAAGGCCCAAAACACAACCTGGCTCATAGGCATTTTAGAAATTTTGGCCTAATTGTCAAAAGGACATGAACTTGTCCCAGTTTAAATGACAACGAGTTCATATCTTTTAACAAAGAGTCCAACTAAATCCAAATGACAACGTTCCAAAACACAAGCATAAACACAGTAATCATGATTAATCAAAACACAAATCACAAACATTACAAGATATCATTTCAGAGCCGATTCTCTATATCCCCAGTGGAGTCGCCAGACTGTAGACAACAGGACCTGATGATGCTGTTCTAGGCTCGCGGCCTAGTTGAGAAGTACGAAATAACATGGAGTCGCCCCCCGGTGTGAGCCGGGAAAATGAGATTTAAGGCCGCACTCACCCCTCGCAAGAGAAGACCTCAAACCTTTGGGTTCGGAATGGTCTCTTACTTTATGTCATCTTGTAATGTTTGTGATTTGTGCAATTTTAATCAAAACTACTTAACATACATGTACAATGATAATTCAACCTAATTCACATTCATAAAAATAAATCTTACATTTAAATTTACATGCTTCAAAAATGAGTTTTCATAACATAACAAATACAAAAATAAACATGTGGGCCAGTAACTTGGCCACTATTAATGTAGGACCTCGCATACCCGATTAGACATATCTGACGTCAACCGAATACGCCGCGTCCGTAACAGTAAAGTAACAAAGGGTGCCCTCAGGTCTTACCTTTTAGTCGCTGTCCGGGAGTGCGTTCCGCGGTGCCGGAAGGGGTTATCATTCCACTGTTCTCACTGATGCGCTTTTTCCGTTGTTTTGTCCGGGTTCGCCGTTTTCACTGTTTTGTCCGTTTTCAACGGATCCGCTGTTTCTGCCGTTTTCACTGTTTTCACCCGCGGTTACAGTTTACCGTTTTATCTGTATTCTCACAGTTTCAACTCGCCGTTTTTGCCGTTTCACTCGTTATTTCCGCTTGTCATTTTTTTGTATTTTCTTTCCATTTTTACTCGTTTGTTTTCTCTCCGTTTTTAACTTAAATTCTCGTTCTCTCTCTTGGGTTATCTTGGATCATTTTGGAGGGTTATTCTTTCTTGGTTTCAAGGGAATTAGGCTCGGTTAGAGGGTTAATTGTGCTCGGCAGTGTGTGCGTGGGATGGGGGGTTGGCGGTGGGGTTACTTCACGTGGGTTTGATGGTGCATGGGCAGTGCAGTGGCTGATTTGTTTGATTGTTTGGTGTTCGGTGGGGTTCTGTTTTGATCGTTGTTTTGTTCTCGGCTGGAGGTTGTTATTTGGTTGGGGCTGTCAGTTTTGTCGTTGGTTGGAATATGTTTGCTTAGTGAATGACAGGCTTTGTTAGCTTAGTTTGCGAGAACGATGGCTGGCTCGTGGGCTGCTTGAGGGTTAGGTTGTGTGATGTGTTGAGGGTGTCGAGTGGTGCTTAAGGTTGTGCCGTGAAGAGTCCTAGGTGATGAATGTGATGATGATCTGTGTTTGTTGATTCATGATGATCCATGGAGGGGTTCTCGGTCAGTGCAGGTCTGAGGGGGGCGTAGATGGTGTGGAGGGTTTTTCTTATCTATCCTTGATGATGAAGACGAGAAGGTCATTGAGCGTGTAGTTTATGGTCGTGTGATGAGGCAGAGAGCTGTGCTCGTGGATCATGTCGTTGATGAAGGTTCCAGTGGGTTGCCATGGCTCGGCCGAGAGGATGATCCAGGGGCTTGTATAGCCGAGCAAATGATCTCCTTCATGATCTAGGGTTGATCATGTTGAAGCTGAATGATGAAGAGTGTTGGTGATGATGATTAGAGATGAGAATGATGATGGAGGTTGAGAGCTGTGTGCTGAGTGTCTCGGCAGCCCCTGAAGAGTGTCTCAGTTGCCGAAGATGAAGGTGATGGTGCCGAGAGGTTCACGTGATTATGGCCAGTGAATATGCATGGGCTTCAGGGTAAAGGTCAGTGGCGTTGGTGATCCCGATGAAGTTCAGTGGGTGGATGTTTTGATGACCATGCCGAGAAGGGGTTGCAGTTCGTGAGGATGCCCAGTGGTGAAAGGGTTCCCCTTGCATGAATGATTGATCAATGATTAATGGTGAGCTGGGTGCATGATTGAAGGAGAAGAATGAGGCGTTTTAGGCTAAAAACCAAAAAAAATTCGGTGGAATTGATTGAGGTTTGACAATTATGGAGGAAGGGTTGTTTTTTTGTTGTTGATTTTGTGAAGAAAGGTGGCAAGTGGGGGCCTGATTCACGTGGATGAGGGGAAATTATTTGTGGAGTATGGTGTGTGTTTTGATTATTTTATTATTTGTTATTATTTATTTATTTAAGTTATTATTTAATTGGTTGGTATTTTTTAATGGTTTAATTTAATTTGAATTTATTTAATTGGTTGGTGAATTTTATTTTTGCATGGAAGTTGAAGGGTCACAAGCATGGAAAGTTAGGGAGAGAGGATACTTTAAAAAAAAAGAGCGATGATAAGGTTTCGGGCGGAGGATGATTTTGAAACGGAAATACGGGGAACAAACCCTAAGCAAAACGAGCGAATTAAATCCATCAAAATGTCAATTCCTGACTTTGCCCTTCCGGCATCCGCTTCCCGCGACTCCGCGACATAAAAAGTAGTGCCTACAATCGAGGCTCATCATTGGGCTGATATGCAAAAATGCAATGCCTACAGTCGCCCCCACTTTGATGGGATTTGTTCAGTGTGTGCCAGTGACAATCCTATCAAAGTTCGTGCAATGCATTTTTACTTACCTGGCTCGCCAACTGCCACCTGGCTTACCTGCTGCTTCGAGCTGAGTTGATGATGCAGTGGACCTCGATCCTGGGACGCATCCCAATACCTGCAACCGACAACGGGGGCCTCGACCCTGGGACGCATCCCAATACCGCTGACAAAATGGTCCTCGGCCCGGGGACGCATCCCCAAAATGGAATATATGATGCAGTGGGTCTACGACCCTGGGACGCATCCCAATAACTGCAATCGACAACGGGGGCCTCGACCCTGGGACGCATCCCAATACCGCTGACAAAATGGGCCTCAGCCCGGGGACGCATCCCCAAAATGGAATATATGATGCAGTGGGTCTACGACCCTGGGACGCATCCCAATAACTGCAACCGACAACGGGGGCCTCGACCCTGGGACGCATCCCAATACCGCTGACAAAATGGGCCTCAGAGGGGGGGACGGGACGCATTCCCAAAATGGAATATATGATGCAGTGGGTCTACGACCCTGGGACGCATCCCAATAACTGCAACCGACAACGGGGGCCTCGACCCTGGGACGCATCCCAATACCGCTGACAAAATGGGCCTCAGCCCGGGGACGCATCCCCAAAATGGAATATATGATGCAGTGGGTCTACGACCCTGGGACGCATCCCAATAACTGCAACCGACAACAGGGGCCTCGACCCTGGGACGCATCCCAATACCACTGACAAAATGGGCCTCAGCCCGGGGACGCATCCCCAAAATGGAATATATGATGCAGTGGGTCTACGACCCTGGGACGCATCCCAATAACTGCAACCGAAAACGGGGGCCTCGACCCTGGGACGCATCCCAATACCGCTGACAAAATGGGCCTCAGCCCGGGGACACATCCCCAAAATGGAATATATGATGCAGTGGGTCTACGACCCTGGGACGGATCCCAATAACTGCAACCGACAACGGGGGCCTCGACCCTGGGACGCATCCCAATACCGCTGACAAAATGGGCATCAGCCCGGGGACGCATCCCCAAAATGGAATATATGATGCAGTGGGTCTACGACCCTGGGACGCATCCCAATAACTGCAACCGACAACGGGGGCCTCGACCCTGGGACGCATCCCAATACCGCTGACAAAATGGGCCTCAGCCCGGGGATGCATCCCCAAAATGGAATATATGATGCAGTGGGTCTACGACCCTGGGACGCATCCCAATAACTACAACCGACAACGGGGGCCTCGACCCTGGGACGTATCCCAATACCGCTGACAAAATGGGCCTCAGCCCGGGGACGCATCCCCAAAATGGAATATATGATGCAGTGGGTCTACGACCCTGGGACGCATCCCAATAACTGCAACCGACAACGGGGGCCTCGACCCTGGGACGCATCCCAATACCGCTGACAAAATGGGCCTCAGCCCGGGGATGCATCCCCAAAATGGAATATATGATGCAGTGGGTCTACGACCCTGGGACGCATCCCAATAACTGCAACCGACAACGGGGGCCTCGACCCTGGGACGCATCCCAATACCGCTGACAAAATGGGCCTCAGCCGGGGACGCATCCCCAAAATGGAATATATGATGCAGTGGGTCTATGACCCTGGGACGCATCCCAATAACTGCAACCGACACGGGGGCCTCGACCCTGGGACGCATCCCAATACCGCTGACAAAATGGGCCTCGGCCCGGGGACGCATCCCCAAAATGGAATATATGATGCAGTGGGTCTAAGACCCTGGGACGCATCCCAATAACTGCAACCGACAACGGGGGCCTCGACCCTGGACGCATCCCAATACCGCTGACAAAATGGGCCTCGGCCCGGGGACGCATCCCCAAAGGAATAGATGACGAGCATCCCCGGGGACGCTCATGGGATATGATGGGGGGTCTAAGACCCTGGGACGCATCCCAATAACTGCAACCGACAACGGGGGCCTCGACCGACCCTGGGACGCATCCCAATACCGCTGACAAAATGGGCCTCAGCCCGGAGACGCATCCCCAAAATAGAATATGATGATGACGTAGGCCTCGGCCCTGGGACTCATCCCCAAAAACTGATATTGTAACAGATGTGGGCCTCGACCCTGATGCTGATACTGATATGGGCCTCGCCCCCAAGACTGATACTGATGTGGGCCTCGCCCCCAAGACTGAAACTGATGTGGGCCTCGCCCCAAACTGATATGGGCCTCGCCCCAAACTGATATAGATATGGGCATCGCCCCAAACTGATACTGATGCTGCTGTAGGCCTCGGCCTTGGGACTCATCCCTGAAACTGATACTGATGCTGCTGCAGGCCTCGGCCCTGTGACTCATCCCCGAAACTGATATTGATGCTGCTGCAGGCCTCGGCCCTGAGACTCATCCCCGAAACTGATACTGTAACAAATGTGGGCCTCGACCCTGGGACTCATCCCCCAAAACTAATATTGAAGCTGACGTGGGCCTTGACCCTGTAACTCATCTCTAAAAATTGCTGCTGAAGCTGATGTGGGCCTCGGCCCTGGGACTCATCCCCGAAACTGAAACAGAAATGGGCCTCGGCCCTCGACTGATGCTGATATGGGCCTCGCCCCAAACTGATGCTGATATGGGCCTCGGCCCTGGGACTCATCCCCCAAAAACTGATGTTGATGTGGGGCTTCGCCCCCAAGCTGATACTGATATGGGGCTCGGCCCTGAGACTCATCCCCGAAACTGATGTTGATGTGGGGCTTCGCCCCCAAGCTGATATGATATGGAGCCTCGCTCACAAGCTGATATGGGCCTCGCCCCCAAGCTGATGATGATGTGGAGCCTCGCTCCAAGCTGATAAAGATGTGGAGCCTCGCTCCCAAGCTGATATGGGCCTCGCCCCTGAAGTGCCATACTCGGCAGAGTCTGATAGTGATATGGGCCTCAACCCACAGAGTGCCATACCCGGCAAGGACTGATAATGATGTGAGCCTCGCCCCATAGTGCCATACTCAACAAAGACTGATTATGATGTGGGCCTCAACCCGCAGAGTGCCATACCCGACAGAACTGATACTGTGTCTCCATACCCGGAGTGTCGTACCTGGCAAAACCGATACTGTGTCTCCATACCCGGAGTGCTGTACCCGACGATACTAATACTGATGTGATGTGGGCCTCGCCCCTAGAATGCCATACCTGGCGAAACTGATACTAAACTGATATGGGCCTCGCCCCCAGAATGCCATACCCGGCTGATACTGATCATGAACTGATGTGGGCCTCGCCCTCAGGTTGAGATAGGCCTCGCCTTCAAACTGATACTGATGTGGGGCTTCGCCCCCAAGCTGATATGATATTCTACCTCACACATTACACCACCTCTCACAAGATAATCTTTGATAAATAGACATATTTTTGTCCTCAACGAATGCTTTCGCGTCGAAACCAAAGAACCTTCAAAGTACTCGACATACTCAAGTCCAATCATCTGAATGGGTGATCTAAGCTAGACTCCATGTGTGTGTGTGCTAAGGTTCTTTCGCAGCTTAGTCCTTAAGTAAGCCAACTTGGTGATTTCGTTTCAGAGAATCGAACCAGTGGGTCTAACCCACCTGGATGTCTTAATCACATTCCGTGATTACTTCAGCATACTCAACATGATATGGTTTTCATCTTTTTTCTTTTGTCTCTTTCTTTTTTTCTCTTTTCTTTTCTTCTTTTCTTTTTTTTTTCTTTTCTCTTTTTTTTTTTTTTTGACACACTACCCTTTAAGGTAGCATTTCTCCTCATGGTGGTCCTAATACTCGCCCATGGGTAGCTTCACGCTTATCGGTTATAGGTGGTCTATTTTTTTTCTTTCTTTTTTATCTCAGAGACTTTTTCTTTATTTCCAACCATATCATATGTCATAGCATTAGTAAATCAGGGTGGACACCTAGGCAAACGGTCATTCACCGATTGTCATCTCTTCAACTAGCACCTCGATAACTACTCAGGTTTCTACTGCTAGGATTCTGTAATCAAGTGCTCGTGAGTCTAACTGAGATCAATCCATTCAGAATATCGGACGAGAGCATGTCTCGCACTTATCGTTTCTAGGGTTTCCCCTACAGCATTCAATGTCATCACCGGACATATGTTTAACTATCAAAGACCTATCTCACTCATTTTTTTTTCTCTTTTTTTTTTCTTTTTTTTAACCATTTTTTTTTTCATTCATTTTTTCTTTCTTTTTTTCTCTTTTTTTCATCTTTTTTTTATTTTTATTTTTTTAAATTTTTTTTTCATTTTTTCAACAAATAAAAACACAATCTTTTCAAATAGGCCTTGAAATACCTGGTTAGCAGGGAACATCACTGATTCAGATCGATGTCCAATTTGCGCTTCTTGCCATGATCACTATCAGTCCAGTCCAGTCCAATCTGGAGAGGATGGGTTCGAGCTTCGGCTCAAAAGCCAGGATCTGGTCAATCAACTTCGGCCTTCGTCGCAGTCAGAGAAGAAAATATCTCCCACAGATTTGGTGACGAACTCATGTCTCTTGGCTTCCGCGAGAAACACAAACAGAAAATCAAAGAAATGCTCAACATTAAGTAGTCCAATGGGCTTCCGATGAACGTTCAAGTGCGCCCATGATGCCACTGTGAATATCTCTTCAAGGGTACCAAGTCCACCTGGTAACGCAATATAACGCATCCGCAGTGTTTATCATTTCTTGGAGTCGTTCAGACATACCTGATACGATGCGTTCATCTCCATTTGTTGGTCCAATTAACTGTCGTCCGCCAAAGGTCTTGGGATGATTCCCAAAACATGACCGCCACCATCCTGAACGGCTTTTGAAACGATTCCCATCATTCCCAGATTTCCACCGCCATATACTAAGTGCATATTTTTCTCAGCCATGACTCGCCCCAATTCCTTTGCAGCCTCAATGAATTCTGGTTTATTACCAGTGTTGGATCCACATAAAACACAAATTTGTTTAACTCGCTGCTGTGAAGTTGCTTCCATTTTCTTTCTTTTACTTTCGATATATGTCTGATCGTGTTGAGGAGAGCAATGTCGAGCTGAATTTATAGGACCTGCAAAAGAGATGAACAATAATTGCAATAACGATGGTTAGCTAAACCACAAAAGGAGTCGTCATAAGTCAAAAAGGTTACTGGATCCTGTCTGCGAAAACAACGAGAGAAATCGTGAGATGTCAAAAAGTTGTGGATTCGTTCCATGAAAATAACAGAAAATAACAAAGGAGATCGTGATATGTCAAAAAGCTGTGGATTCTTTCACGAAAATAACAGAAAATACCAAAAGAAGTCCTAAAATGTCAAGAAGTTATGGATCCCTTCCACCCTCAACATGTCATGAAAGGTCCCAAAAGTTATAGATTCTGTCTACAAAAATTCCAAAACAAGTCACGAAAGGTCAAAAACTCTGGGATCATACTTACGAAAATAACAGAAAATAACAAAGCCAAAGCAATAATTAAGGTAAAGGAATTGTGTACTCAATACGTTGCTCGCTTGGTATAAATTCATTAAGGTGCGTCTCATGAATTCTTTCCTTACTCTGCCACCACTAATGAATTAGCTCCCATTCTTGTGATTGCCCAAACACCATTCCCTCTGTCTTAACATGCTCCGTCTTTGCTTTTGCCTACAAAAATAACACAACAAAATTAAAAACTCAACAACATGTATACACAAAACATGAAAACAGAAATCGCAACAAAGTGCACTGGTTGCCTCCCTGTTAGCGTTAACTTCATCGTCTTCAGCCAGACATGACCGAAATTCTTCTGTCAATGTGGCTTCACCGTCATCTTTAGTGTTTGCCGCCTTTGATCTTTGCTGCTTTCCTTGCTCCGCCTTTGCTTTTTCCTCATTTTAGTGTTAACTTCATCGTCTTCAGCCAGACATAACCGAAGTTCTTCTGTCAGTGTGGCATCACCGTCGTCTTTAGTGCTTGCCGCTTTTCGTTTTGCTGTTTGTTTTTTTAAACCTGCAAATACAAAACAACAGAATAAAGACGTGTACATGTAATGTTTACACACATATGTGTAGAGATACTCCCTGTTCTTGATGGGTGAGACCCTCATTGTGCTCCTCGACGCCATGTGTTTCCTCCTGCTGGCTTTTCTCTTCCGTTGAAACCTGCAAACATAGAACAAACACAAGAGTTGCAAGTGCGTTTACGTGTATGCATGTATATGTTTCCTATCCCGTTGGGTTAGACCTTCCGCCAATTCCTTGGTGACCGCTCAATCTTCTTTCCTTCAGGCAAAGTGCAGCTTCAATCTGCTTACGTCGACCAACTCGGTGAATTCCTTCTTTCCCAAATCTGGTAGTCTCTTGCCCTTTTTTTTAACTTTCTGTCTTTTCTGCTTACTTCTTCTGATAATTCTCTGTGTTCCAGGTACCTCTGAACATTGTGATACTAAGGCTTTCTATCATCAGCTTCCACATCCGATATCCTTTCGGTCTCATACAGCGGCTTGCTTGCAGTTATCAGCACAAGTGGTCTCGTCACCAATTTTTTTTTTTATCTTCCCAAGTCGAGGCTAGTGTCGCCAATGCATCTGTCATCCGATTTCCTTCGGCAAGTGTTGAAATTTGCAATCAGGGTTAGTCTGTGCCAGACTTTTGAGGTAGAACTTGTATGGCTTCAATCATTCTTTCTTTAACTCTCATTCTCCTTGCATCTTCAATTTTTCAAACACTTTTGACAACGGTTTACCCAAGCTGGAGAATTGTCTGTTTCTGACAGGGGCAATCTCTGAGGAAGTAGGCTCGGTCTTTGAAGGTTTCCCATGGTCCTTTGATTATGGTTGCACAAGTCTCTGTTACTAGCTGTACAGGGCACAATCAAACTGGTCACATCATTGTTCATGACTTGCAACTGCTCAACAATCTCGGCTACCTTGGCTTCCAATTGATCTAGACGGGATTATTCGTCAGCTGACTCACTCATTCTGATGATGACCCATTGACATATTTTCCTTCTTTTCCTAACCCAACGGGATTCTACTATAGCTTCTAAGACAAAAAGGGTTAACATGATGCATGTTATGCATAACATGATGTATGATGTAAACATATTCAAAAATAATTTACACTAATTGGCCCGTTATCATTTTAAAGTATTTAATCACATCATTGTGCGGTGCAAACTTGTTCCAGTTGAAAAAGATTTAACAGGTTTACATTTTTGCGATATCATGTCTAAATAACTTCAAATGATACAAGGCCCCAAAACACAACCTGGCTCATAGGCATTTTTAGAAATTTTGGCCTAATTGTCAAAAGGACATGAACTTGTCCCAGTTTAAATGACAACGAGTTCATATCTTTTAACAAAGAGTCCAACTAAATCCAAATGACAACGGTCCAAAACACAAGCATAAACACAGTAATCATGATTAATCAAAACACAAATCACAAACATTACAAGATATCATTTCAGAGCCGATTCTCTATATCCCCAGTGGAGTCGCCAGACTGTAGACAACAGGACCTGATGACGCTGTTCTAGGCTCGCGGCCTAGTTGAGAAGTACGAAATAACATGGAGTCGCCACCCGGTGTGAGCCGGGAAAATGAGATTTAAGGCCGCACTCACCCCTCGCAAGAGAAGACCTCAAACCTTTGGGTTCGGAATGGTCTCTTACTTTATGTCATCTTGTAATGTTTGTGATTTGTGCAATTTAATCAAAACTACTTAACATACATGTACAATGATAATTCAACCTAATTCACATTCATAAAAATAAATCTTACATTTAAATTTACATGCTTCAAAAATGAGTTTTCATAACATAACAAATACAAAAATAAACATGTGGGCCAGTAACTTGGCCACTATTAATGTAGGACCTCGCATACCCGATTAGACGTATCTGACGTCAACCGAATACGCCGCGTCCGTAACAGTAAAGTAACAAAGGGTGCCCTCAGGTCTTACCTTTTAGTCGCTGTCCGGGAGTGCGTTCCGCGGTGCCGGAAGGGGTTATCATTCCACTGTTCTCACTGATGTGCTTTTTCCGCTGTTTTGTCCGGGTTCGCCGTTTTCACTATTTTGTCCGTTTTCAATGGATCCGCTGTTTCTGCCGTTTTCACTGTTTTCACCCGCAGTTACAGTTTTTACCGTTTTATCTGTATTCTCACAGTTTCAACTCGCCGTTTTTGCCGTTTCACTCGTTATTTCCGCTTGTCATTTTTTTGTATTTTCTTTCCATTTTTACTCGCTGTTTTCTCTCCGTTTTTAACTTAAATTCTCGTTCTCTCTCTTGGGTTATCTTGGATCATTTTGGAGGGTTATTCTTTCTTGGTTTCAAGGGAATTAGGGCTCGGTTAGAGGGTTAATTTGTGCTCGGCAGTGTGTGCGTGGGATGGGCTGTTGGCGTGGGGTTACTTCACGTGGGTTTGATGGTGCATGGGCAGTGCAGTGGCTGATTTGTTTGATTGTTTGGTGTTCGGTGGGGTTCTGTTTTGATCGTTGTTTTGTTCTCGGCTGGAGGTTGTTATTTGGTTGGGGCTGTCAGTTTTGTCGTTGGTTGGAATATGTTTGCTTAGTGAATGACAGGCTTTGTTAGCTTGGTTTGCGAGAACGATGGCTGGCTCGTGGGCTGCTTGAGGGTTAGGTTATGTGATGCGTTGAGGGTGTCGAGTGGTGCTTAAGGCTGTGCCGTGAAGAGTCCTAGGTGATGAATGTGATGATGATCAGTGTTTGTTGATTCATGATGATCCATGGAGGGGTTCTCGGTCAGTGCAGGTCTGAGGGGGGCGTAGATGGTGTGGAGGGTTTTTCTTATCTATCCTTGATGATGAAGACGAGAAGGTCATGGAGCGTGTAGTTTATGGTCGTGTGATGAGGCAGAGAGCTGTGCTCGTGGATCATGTCGTTGATGAAGGTTCCAGTGGGTTGCCATGGCTCGGCCGAGAGGATGATCCAGGGGCTCGTATGGCCGAGCAAATGATCTCCTTCATGATCTAGGGTTGATCATGTTGAAGCTGAATGATGAAGAGTGTTGGTGATGATGATTAGAGATGAGAATGATGATGGAGGTTGAGAGCTGTGTGCTGAGTGTCTCGGCAGCCCCTGAAGAGTGTCTCAGTTGCCGAAGATGAAGGTGATGGTGCCGAGAGGTTCACGTGATTATGGCCAGTGAATATGCATGGGCTTCAGGGTAAAGGTCAGTGGCGTTGGTGATCCCGATGAAGGTTCAGTGGGTGGATGTTTTGATGACCATGCCGAGAAGGGGTGCAGTTCGTGAGGATGTCCAGTGGTGAAAGGGTTCCCCTTGCATGAATGATTGATCAATGATTAATGGTGAGCTGGGTGCATGATTGAAGGAGAAGAATGAGGCGTTTTAGGCTAAAAACCAAAAAAAATTCGGTGGAATTGATTGAGGTTTGACAATTATGGAGGAAGGGTTGTTTTTTGTTGTTGATTTGTGAAGAAAGGTGGCAAGTGGGGGCCTGATTCACGTGGATGAGGGGAAATTATTTGTGGAGTATGGTGTGTGTTTTGATTATTTTATTATTTGTTATTATTTATTTATTTAAGTTATTATTTAATTGGTTGGTTTTTTAATGGTTTAATTTAATTTGAATTTATTTAATTGGTTGGTGAATTTTATTTTTGCATGGAAGTTGAAGGGTCACAAGCATGGAAAGTTAGGGAGAGAGGATACGTTAAAAAAAGAGCGATGATAAGGTTTCGGGCGGAGGATGATGATTTTGAAACGGAAATACGGGGAACAAACCCTAAGCAAAACGAGCGAATTAAATCCATCAAAATGTCAATTCCTGACTTTGCCCTTCCGGCATCCGCTTCCCGCGACATAAAAGTAGTGCCTACATTCGAGGCTCATCATTGGGCTGATATGCAAAAATGCAATGCCTACAATTCTTTCAATGAGGACTCCTCCCAGAACACGTCAATTTGACGGTGTGTCCGAACAGAGAAACCGAACCTTGTTGGACATAGTAAGGTTAATCATGAGTCGCTCTGAGCTACCATTTCCTTCAAAGGATACACATTAATCAGTGCAAAACTTATTTTGAATAAGGTTCCATAAAAATCTATTTGACAGACTTCATATTAGATATGAACAGGAAAGAAACAGGGTTTTCTCATTCTTGAAGATTTGGGAATGCTGGGCACACGTTTGGATGATACCAAACTAGAACCCAAATCGGATAAGTGCCTAATTGTAGGTTATCCTAGGGAAACCAAAGTATAGTATTTATACAACTCACTAGAGAATAATGTAATTGTTGCTCGCCATTTGGTTTTCCTAAGAGGAATACTGATATACAGTGGTAAGTGGGCGGAAAGTAAAACTCGATGAAAATTGAAGTAATATTATTCCAGGCACCGAGTCCTCATGGAACACAAACAGTTCATTAGGGATGAAACTGTACCAATAATCTTCGAATACACAAGAACCACGTAATTCGGAGAGAGTCAGAAGACAGCCTGAGAGGTATGGGTTTCTGATCTCACCTCATAAAGATGTCAATCTTATTGAGGAAGAATAACTGACTACGTATGAGGAAGTGATATAAGGTATCGACTCCCTATTATGGCAAAGTGCCATGAAGTCCGAAATGGATTCCATGTATACCAACCAAGTTTGGACACTGGTTGATGTACCGAAAGGCAATGTGCCTATTGGTACTATATAAGTCTTCAAGGAAGACATACATAGAAGGCAACATACCAACGTACTAAGCTGGGCTTGTAGCGAAAAGGTATCATTATCAACATTGTGTCGATTACGACGAAACCTTTTACTCGTTGTCATGGTTAAATCCATTTGGATAATGCTTGCTAATGATGCATGTTTCATTTATAAAATATGGCAGCTGAACTTCAAAATCACTTTCCTTAACGGAAACCTTTTGGAGGATGTTTACAACATCCTGACGGTTTTGTCGTACCAAAATAAGCAAACAAGGTTTGCAGGTTATTCGATCCATTGATGGATTGAAGCAATCATTGCGTTATTGGAATTATCGTTTTGATGTAATCATAATGGTATATGATTTAATTCAAAACGTAAATGATTCTTGTGTATATAAGATGGTTAGTGGGAGCGCACTGAAAGTGACTGTCCTAAATAATGATGATATATCATTTCTTGGAAATGACAATCCCATAATAAAATCGGTGAAAGCTTGGCTTTCATGAAAAATTCTCCGTGGAATTCTTGGGAGAGACAACATTTATTCTAGGAATAAGGATCTATTGGGATAGATCTGAAAGTTGTTGACACTCTCCGACAACTCGTACATTGAAATAAATGTATGCGACCTGGTGTCTCATATGCTTTGAGCATATGGAGTCATAATCAGGCCAATCCAAGTGATGGTCACTGGATTGATATTAAGAACATCCTTAAGTATCGTAAACGAACTAAGGATGCTATCTTATACTATGGAGAATGAGAACTTGAAGTGACTGGGTTCACTGCTGCAAGTTTCCTAACCGATAAAAATGACTATAAGTCGTAACAAAGGTACTATACAGTTTGAATAACAGAACATGAGCTGAAAATCTTCCAAGCAATATACTGTTACCGAATAAAACATTAAAAACAGAATATTGATGCAGCTGAGGCAGCAATAGAAGCCTTTTGGATTGATAATAATCCTTATCAGATTAGGAGTTGTTCTGTTAGCAGCTGATCTAGGCTACAACACATGCTAAAGAATTAATGGTCTCATCAACGATCCAGATATATACTTCAAATATTCATTTGATTCGTTCGGATCATACATCGTGGCGATGTGATTATCGAATAAATCACATCAGATGATAACACTGCAAATCCGCTGATGAAAGCATTTTCTCAGCAGAAGTTTGAGCGAACCGTACATAGTTCGGGTGTAGGACACTTGAGTGATTGGCTATAGGCCAAGTGGGAGACAGTTGGACAAGTATGACCCATAGCATCACTATTTGTACAGATCATGGTGTTGTTGTACAAATTAACTATGTGACAAAGGAAATTGCTCTTTTATCATTTGTAATTAGATTACCGGGATATATAAATGATAAAAGGTCCTTATGATTAGTTCCGGATTGAGATGATATGAGACAGTATCAATCCATGAAGGTTTAATCATTAAATATCCCTAGTCGTAGTATTATCAAGATTGGACATCGATAATACGGAATAGACTAGTATTACACTTGTGCGCGTTGTGGGAGCATAACGACATAGTTCTCATATATTTGGGTATTTGATACTCATGCAAGTGTAATAGGAGGTTGTGTTTACCGATGGTACGGGAACAGCTTCGCTCTGGATAGACCCCTCGGAATTCCATTGGTAGTATGACTATGTGTCTATGGAAGTCCGAATCAGGGTAGGTGTATTTGGTCTTAACCTGAGACTTGCACCGCTAATACTTGCGACAATCAATATACTTTGGTTTTGGTCGTCCAGGGCTTTAACAGGTTCTGTGTATGCCTCTTCTGGGTATATTGAGAATCATAGTGTATTGGGTGTGATGTCAAGATGGAAGTATCACTCCAGTCATAGTGGAGATGATGATCACGTAGGATACGAAACTAGTGCTCTTATGTACTGCAGTCATCAGGATAATATGACTAGGTCATGATTATCCGATTATAGAGACTAGTTACTAGAGATTCGATATGTACTTCGTACGGGGCAGACACAATTCCAGCCCCAGGCCTAGCACGTGACATCCGATGCTGGATCGTAATACGCAATACTACGTATACTACGCCTGATAAAGATTATATATTCCTTTATGAATATTTCTGGAGAATTGGGTAGGCACGGTGCTTTGCTAGAAGGCAACCATGTCTTGTAATTCGGTAAAAGCGTAGTACTAGGTACGTACGTGTTCGGATATTCCGACGACCGGATTTACTGCCAACATATCCGGGGATCTCATGGGTCGCTTCCCGAAGATTCACCGATGACGTATGACTCGCACATATTAATCTGGGATTAATTAATGAGAGAGAAAATTAATCTAGGATTAATTACGGAGATATTTTATCTGGGATAAAATATTATAAAAGAGAGAGAACGATTAATTTGGAATTAATCGATAAAATAATATATTCGATATATTATACGAAATTAGATTTCGACGCGGAATTAAAATTAGATTTTAATTCGGGCGAACGAGTTTATTTAGAATTAATTCGCTAGCGAAGTGAATAGTAATTTTCTAGGCATAATTATTTAATTAAATTTGATTTAATTACGTTGCGACGGAAAATTCGTTAATTCGGAATTAGCGAACCCAAGCCGTGAGTGTTTGCGGGCCCACTCGCATTTCGAATTCAAGTGCTGTTCACAAGTCACATCAAGCATCAAATCACTAGTCAATCAAGTGATGGAAGTCACATCACTTTGAGTGAAGTGATGCTTGTCATCATTGATTGATGTGAATAGTGATGTGAGTTGTTGTAGGCATTTATTGCCATTTTGGCTCTAAAATATGTTTGACTTTTTGAAAGCCATATACATAATTTTGGAAAACAATTTTTTTGGTATTAGTAATTAGAAAAAACCAAAATACAACAAACAACTTCATCTTCCTCCTATCTCCTCTCAAGTTTCGACCAAGGGCCATTTTCTTTCTTAATTTCTTGGCAAGGCCGAGAATACCAAGGAGAAAAATGTGAAGATTTGTTGCAAATTTTCACAAGTGCTAGCACACATTTGGAGTCTTACAAAGGTGATAGGGAAACAAACCCTTGAGCATGGAATGCACACTTAAAGCTTGGAGCTTGGAGAAATCAAGGAGCGCAAAAATGGAGGCCATTGCCGAGAGCACATTAGAGGAAAAGCTTGAAGATTTTTTGTTGTTCCTTACATCGCAAAAGTCGATCTTTGTAAGTATGATTCTGCCATACTTCCTTGTTGTATTCACATGCTTAATATGCTTAAATCGATCTTGGGACTATAGTAGAAACCCAACACGTCTATGCATCGGGGACAAGCTTCCCATCCAATTTTCTTATAAATTGGCAAACAGGGTATTTTAGAGTCAGATTCCCGAGACTTAACTGTTGTCTTTCTTTTCAGAATTGTGCATATAACATGCGAATTTCTTGATACACATATCCACTGCGATGCGTCTCAAGAGTCTTAGATATGTCATCCAAAGACTCCTTACTCAAACCATCCCTAATGAAATTAATCTTATCTTCGCGGTTATCAGACACCATTCCTAAAGAACGACAACGAGTATTACATGTCATGCGAGCACATTTATAGCAAACACCCATTCTTTTAGCTCTTCTGTTTTTAGCATAGGTGCTTCTGCCTAAACCAGGCAGATGTGAAATAAAAGAGTCAGAGGACTCACCTGCCAATCGGACCCGTGCTTCAATAATCCAACGAATGTCAGCAGGAACACCTTTGATCATCAGTAGCCTCATTCGTTCCAAGCGAGCTTTGTAAACTTTCATCAGAGAGTTTTGAGGGAGAGAAGGAAATTGCTTGTGAAGATTTACGAGAACTTCTTTCATCTTGAAATGCCTTAACCTGCAAAATTAAATACACAAAAATAAAACACACCAAATCTGAATATATACACAAATTACTTGGGTTGTCTCTCAGCTAGCGCTAAGTTTAATATCGTCAGCTAGACATGACTGCCCGAACGTTAGGCTGGATTTGAAAGTGTGACACTTTCTTTTTGTCGCTCAAATGATTCTCCCCAGTAGTGCTTGACACGCTTGTTTTTAACCTTGAATGTTTTGTTGGAGTCGGGATCATGTATCTCAACGGCTTTATCTGGTAAAACTTTGGTGATTAAGAATGGACCTGACCACCATGATTTTGGCTTCCATGGAAAGCGTTTCAACCTTGATTTGTTTAACAGTACCCTCTACCCTAGTTCTAGTTGTATGCGCACTAACTTCTCGTCATGTCTCTTTTTGGCCTTTTCTTTGTACAGTTTGGCATTCTCAAAAGGTTGTATGTGAAATTCCTCCAATTCTTTGAGCTGGTGAACTGTTTCTCTTCTGTTGCTTGTAGTGTAAGAATAAGCTTCTACAGTACGCATTACGCTTCATCTTCAGGCTTCACAGACAGGTTTTCAGTAGAACTTTGCATTGCATTGGAGTTCTGGATGGTACTATGTATCACATCAAGTCTGAAACATTCCTCATTCTTTTCGTCTTCCGGGAAATTCATGGCTTTGAAAACATTGAATTTTACTTCTTGGTCTTATACGCTCATGGTTAGTTCTCCTTTTTGTACATCAATAATGGTTCGCCCGGTAGCCAAGAATGGTCTCCCGAGGATGATGGGCACGTTTTCATCTTCCTCCATATCAAGGACAATAAAATCTTCTGGGAAAATAAATTTGTCAAACTTGACCAGCACATCCTCAACTACACCTCTCGGAAATACGAGCGTTCTATCAGCAAGTTACAAAGAGACCGATGTGGGCATTGTTTCTCCAATCTGTAATTTCCTGAAAATAGAAAAATGCATCAAGTTAACACTTGCACCTAGATCACACAAAGCCCTACCAAAGTTATGCTCTCATATGACGCAAGGAATGGTGAAACTGCCAGGATCTTTCAACTTTATGGGAAGTTTCCTCTAAATGATGGTGCCGCACTCTTCTGTCAATGCTACTGTCTCGTAATCTCCCAATCTTCACTTTCGTGAAAGAATGTCTTTCGCGAATTTGACATAGCTAGGCATTTGTTCCAACGCTTCTGCAAATGGAATATTGATATGCAGCTTTTTAAAGATCTCCAGGAATCGAGCAAACTGCTTGTCCAATTTGTTTTTCTGGAGGCGCTGTGGAAAAGGTGGAGGTAGAGTGATTCTTTCTTGCTCTTTTTCCTTTTCTTCTTTTTCCTCCATCTGTGGAACTGCTTCACTGCTTTCTTTTGGAACTTCTTCAATGGGTGCCTTGATTCCAACATCTTTGTTGATTTCAGTACCGCTTTTTAAAATGATGGCATGACATTGCTTATTCCCCATGTTTCTTGGATTTGGTTCAGTGTTGCTAGGAAGGTTACCTGGCGGTCTGTAACTCTGAGCATTGGCCAGTTGTCCAATTTGATTCTCCAGTGCTTTTATAGAAGTAGGTAAGCTTTGATTCAATGCTGATTGGGCTTGAAACATAGCTTCATTTGATGCTGTTTGATTTTGAATTAATGCTGCCTGATTTTGAAACATGGCATCGTATTTTTTTAACTGGGCCAACACTTCCGCTATTCCTGGTTCTTTTTCATGCTCCTGGCTTTGCTGTTGGAATTCTGGTGGTGGATTGTTCATTTGCCCTGAATTGTTGCTCCATGCGAAATTAGGATGATTCCTCCACCCTGGGTTGTAGGTGTTGGAATATGGATTGTTCCCCTGTCTGTTGAAATTGTTGACATAATTCACTGTTTCTTTATGTTGGTTTGGCTCTGGTGCTCCTCCATATGGTGAACTTAAGAATCCAGCATTACCTTGCATGCTGAGAGTTTCTATGAATTTGCATATCTGATCCAGCTTGGCATTCACTGCTGTGTTGGCTCCAACTTCATAAATTCCAGCAATTCGTTGGATCAAGCTCTTTTCTTTTGGCCACAATGAATTATTGTTAGCCATTTATTCAATTAGGTCCCAGACTTGATCTTCTCATTTTTCCATTAAAGCACCTCCAGCAACATCATCAATTGTGGTTCTTATTATTCCAGAAAGTCCATTGTAGAAGGTTTGGACTTGTAGCCACTTTGCAATTTCATGATGAGGACATTTCCGAAGTAAATCCTTGAATCTTTCCCAAGCTTCGCAGAGGGATTTTGAATCTTGTTGCATAAAGGATGTAATGTCATTCCTCAACTTTGCAGTTCTGGCTGGTGGAAAGTACTTTGCAAGGAATTTGGTGGCTAGAGTGTTCCAATTTGTGATGGAACCTGCTGGTAGAGAATGTAGCCAAGCTTTGGATTTGTCTTTCAAGGAATATGGAAAAACTCGCAGCCTCAGTCTCCAGGAAGTTGCTGATGTGGACATTAGGATCTTCAGTTGCATTCCCCCCAAACTGAACTGACTGTTGTATCATCTGAATGCATGTTTTGATGTCACACGCATTTGCTGGTAAGGGAGGAAGTACAATACAGGAAATGAGGCCGTCCACCACGGGAATGGTTCTGTCTCGAATGGGAATTTATGGTGCAACCTCCAAAGGTTCAGGTTCCATGTTAACAATTGTTTCTTGGCCTTCTCGCATTTCCCTTCTCAACTGTCTGATGGTTCTTTCAATCTCTGGGTCAAGCGGTCGGAGTTCAAAGCTTCTGGTTCATCTCATGTAATGTCTGAGAACCTAAAACAAGTGAAAACAAAAGCAATAAGTAAAAAGAGAATTAGATACAAGTAAAGGTATCTAAACTCAAAACTAATAGTGAAAGATAAATATGTCCCCGGCAACAGTGCCAAAAACTTGACTGGCGCGTAATCACACACGTATAACGCAAGCGCACGTATCTTTCAAGTAGTATAAAAAGTATCGATCCCACGAGGACTTAAAACCTTTTTTTTTATCAATTTATGAAGTTAAATATTTACAAGTATCTAATGGATTGGTTGTTTGATTGGGTGGTGACTTTAAAACTTAAAACAAGTAAATAAAATTGCTTGAAAGTAGATTGAAGAAAATTCAAATTTATAAAACTATCCAGGGTTGTGAATCCTTCCAATATCTTTTTTAAAAGATGAAGTGGTTATTTTACGTTTGTGTAATATATTGGTTTATTAACCTGGAACACGAAATTATGTAAAAGCCTCTTCCGATGGTCAAATACAAATACCCAGTATAACCCAATTAATCATATTCCTATGTTAATCAAGTTATCTAAATTCATTAAGATTAAGTTCCAATCATGGTTACCCCCGCCTGACAGGTATATTCCTATATTGTAAGGAAATATATTAAAGGGTTATCTATCCTCAAGGAAGATCATGGGCTATTGAGTCTAAGGTCTTTAACCTAAAATCTCTTTTCCAAGTTCATTTTAAGTTTACCAGTTCAATTTTATTAATGGCCAGTTAATAAAAAGCATTAGGATTAAAGCTCAATAAATAAACCTTTATATTACCCAAACTGTAATTTAACTCCTTATAAACCGGTGATATTGGATTTCATCACAACCCCGGATAACTGGCTTAGTTACGACATGTAACATCCCAGATTTTCGGGACTGTTTTAGGAGATTCCCAGACTGACGATATAGTCTTGGAATAGAATGATAATGAAGAATAAGTGTTTTAGTGATGGAATATGGATCAGAATAATATGAAATGAATATTCGTTGCGTTGGAAAACGCGTGGGGACCAAAAATCAGTTACGTGATTTTTACTATATGCGTATAGTTTACAATTTTGGGCATGAATTTAGCAAACGAACTCTGATTAAGTTGATTCTTGAACTATCAGACTCGTTTTTCCGAGACGAACACTTTCGTGTGGAACACATTTCGAGAATCACATCAGAAGGGCTTCGAAAGTGAAGCTTTCCGAAAATACCCTTATTAGTGGGGACATGTTAGTAATTTCCGGAATTAGATATTATTATTATTATTATTATTATTTTCACCAGCAGCCTAATACAGATTAGGAACAAAAAAACAGAGAAAAGAATAGCAGGTAGCAGAACGTACGAGAGAGAGAGAGAGGGAACTGACATCCGGCCACCTTCACGCCGGCGGACCACCACCGGCAGCTACGTCCGGCCAATGGGAGTAGACCGGTGGCAGGCGCAGTCGCAGGGGATGCCGGAAACGGCGGGAAATGGTGGAAGAAGGGCGCGAGTTCATTTCTCCGATCCCGGCTCGTCGTTTCGTTTCACGAGCCGAGCCACCTACCAAATTGAAGCCCTCGGAGAGTACTACGAGTATGCGGAATCGATTTCGCCGAACAGCGGCCGGTTGCACGCGAAACGAGGAGAGAAGCGTCGGTGAACAGTAAACCCGCGATGAACAGTAGCTCCGATCGGAATTTCGATCGCACCAGCGCGTTCATATGGCCGTAGGGAGTCTGAATATGACCTTGTAATTTCGGTACGACTCTCCGTTAGAATTTTGTTATTTTAAAGTTTATAGTTTTATATTCGGATGTTTCCAGTAGTTCCGTAGTGTAACGAATTAGCATGAGATGATTTGGGTATGTTTTAATATGTTAAATCGATAAATGTGGTAGAATCTGGGGAGAAACAGATTAGATTTGATCGATCCGATAGAATTAGCGAGTTTCCGGTTAAACAGAATTTCTCGTGCGATTGAGCGTAGATGACCGTAACCATGGTTAAGATGTAAATATGATATTACGAGGGTAATTAAGTCTTTCTGGATAGGTTCGGAGCATTCGAGACTCTTCCGTAGCATTTACGGAAACTTTTCCGCAAGTTTTGCCGCAAACGCGTAAAATGAGAATCTGAGCCATCTAGCTAGTCTAGAACAGTATATGAACACATAGTATAGTAATGAAGTTTGATTAGTAGAATCAGAGAGGATTCGTGTGTTTACGAGAGCGACCGAACCACGTTTCTTGCATATTCTTTCATCTATTCTAGTTAGGATTATGTTCCTTATGGTAATCCTTTTATCTCTATTAGGTGATCGTGATACTGTAAGCAGGGACGGTCCTGCTGCATAGTTCCTTTCTCAGTAGTCAGCTCACCAGGTGCGTGGATAAGCCTGTAACATTGATGTTTTCAAAAGTATATAGTATGTATGTTTTCTTAAATGAATTTTAAAGGTAATGCATTAAATGAGTTTGTTTTTAGAAAGTTTATATTTTTGCTATAAAGTATGGATCGAATATTGATTATGTTGAAATCATGTGTTTGTGATATATGAGAAATTTGCATGATTTGAGATATATGAGCATGGATTTTGGAAATGATTTTTATGTTAGGATGCACCCCGTGTACTTATATGTGCCAGATTATTGCCATGAGATGAGGTCTCATGTTGCCAGTTATTGCCGTGAGATAAGGTCTCACGTTGCCAGTTTGCTCCGGATGCCAGTTTTGCCGTGGGGAAGCCCCATGTTGCCAGCTTTGCCGTATTTGTCATGAGGTTGTGCATATAGATGAATAAACAGATTTATCTTTAGAGTATTTTTGAGCAGTATGAGATTTATGATTTGAGTTTTATGAAAAATGAGATTTATGATTTGAGCTTTATGAGAAATAAGATTTATGATTTGAGTTTTATGAGAAATGAGATTTACGATTTCAAGTAAATGTTTGAGATATCGATTTACAGCTTATGTATTTATTTATATTATGAAAGACTTGTTCGATCCACCTTGTTACTTGTTTATCCACGGCACTAAGCTGTGATCCATTGAACTAAGCGTGAGCTTACCCCTCATTCCTTAACATTTCAGGTTTAGCAGATTAGTAGATCGTTCTTTCATCTGCTGTTTCGTCATCATTCCTGCCAGTAGAGAAAAGGTTGTGCCAACAGTAGAGTGTCTTAATATGTTTTGAGACTGTATTTCTAGATATGTATTTCTTGGAGAATTTGTTATGTGATTATAGGCATTGAGCCTTTAATTGATACTGAGGTTATTGTATTTTTTTTCCTTTATGGATATTATGTTGAGTTGGATCATGGAGATCCTAGTTTTATGATGATATTTTATTTTCAGTTTAGATTTTTCCTTGTATTTGGAGGATTAGTCCATATTACAGGGGAAACTCTGCCAGTTTCTAGTCTCCGTCTCACCCCTACTCTACCTAAGGGGACGGGTGTGACAATTAATGGTATCAGAGCCCAGGGTTCATAGATTCTGTAGACACTTTCTTTTCTTTAGTAGTTATTCTATGTCTTTTAGTGGTTGACATCTTTCATGTGTTTTTAGATGCCTCCGCGTCTCAGAGTTTAAGGTTCAGGTCGAGTTCGTACTTGTAAGATAGCAATGTTGGCCAACCTTTTAGGGCACCTCCAGTTGATGAAGATGTTAATTCTTTTGATGGGGAAACCTTTGAAGGGAACCCTAATTTTATTGTAGGAGATTCGCTAGCCTCGGTTTTCGGAGATAATACTCCAGTTCATCATCCTCATAGCAGTAATGTTCCTCCTGGTGCTTACCCTTATCTGTATTTCTACCATCAAGCATGGGGTCATGGTCCAGCTCAGGTAGCTCCTATAGTTAATGAAGATAATATTGTTAAAAAGAGTGAAAGAATATGGAGCTGTTGAGTTTGATGGGAAGAAGGATCTCATTGTAGCTGGGAATTTCTTGGATAGAGTTGAGAAGGCTTTTGAGCTGATGAGATTGACTGATGAACAGAAATGCCACCATGTGTATCGACTTTTGACTGAGTAGGCTGATAAATGGTAGTTTTGTGTCCGTAGGAAAATGTCTGGACGTGGTCGTGGTACTAGTATTTAACGTGGGAGAGGTATAGTTTGGTAATGCGTGAGAATGTCGAGTAATAGTATAGAGATACCCCATACTTAGTCGATAGATCTTGAATTTGATATAGCTTTAGATGATGTTCATCTGATTGTTGAGGATAACAAGGGTTCTAAACCTATACCTCCAGTAGTTTCGACAGTTGCCCCATCGTTATTCCTATAGCTGAATCCGACGTGATTTCTATGGTTGTACCTAACATGAACCTTCTGTCGCAGTTATAACATTGTTGTGAGTTAGTAGGTCGAAGACATTAGAACTTTGGTATTTAAGAGATGAGAAAGAAGACCTTGTTGATACTCATATTTAATTAATCAATATTTATGATTACATTATGGAATATAACAACTGGGTTGTGTTGCAAAGACAGGATCATCTTCGAATTGATAATCTTCCCATTGATGTTTCGCGCGTAAATACATTGGAATGAGGCCGTCGATGATTTGAATTTCAAGACTGTCAGGAAACTTGATTTTGTTGTAGCCTTGAACGATGCTTCTATATGATTCTTCAATAGTAGTGAAGATTTGCCAATCTCTATCATTAGTATTGCTTTCTAGACTTCGACGTACTGAGTCTGCGGAAAGAGCTCTAAGATCACAAGAATGATGGAAAGTAATATCTTCTGGGAAAATATCATCGTATCCATAGTAAACTCTAACTTTCGGTCTAGATGGCCAACAAGTGAGTCTCCAATTAGTGAGTTGACGTGATGGTATGATTCTTATAAGATGAATTGGGTGGTAGACGAGCGAATAGTCATTCGACCATTCTGGGGTAATGGTTTCGATCCAGACAGTAATACTTTTATGGCGTTTATACCATCGATACAAAATATTACTGATGAATGGAGGAAGCTCACCAAGGCTATCTTCTGAGATACCAGGATAGTTGGGATGGATTGGACTAGGTCCAAGAATAAATCCATTTAGGAAACCGAGTTCAAACAAAGTACCGAGACTCCACTGGCAATGATTGAAGAAATCGTGACTGTTGATGAAAACTGTGGAGTGGAATCTGTGATATCCACAGTGAACAATCGCTGAATTATTTTTGTATTGGATTAAACCATCTGTTTTTCCATTCCAAATGGTTCTAAGAATGAAACACCATCTCAAGAAGTTTGTAGGAACTCTTGCCACGATATCCATTGCAATCTCTTTAGGCAAAAGAGTGGATGGAGCTTCATTGAGACAATCGTAGATATCTCTCCAAAGGTCTCGGACATATTTAGAGTCTATAACTGCTCGATCAATGGCTGGCCATTTACAAAGCTTTTGGTATATCACCTTGGCTCTGACAGATCTTGAATAGGGGTTAGGATTGGCAGATGAGGATGCCATTGAAGAAGTTTTTGAGTAATTCCTTAAGAACTCGTGCATCTCTTTATAGAGAGAGATACCAATAATTCTTCATGATAAGATACTTTCACAGTATCTATGCATAATTGGAAGGGTTAATAATTGTCGCGATGATAAGATGTAAAGCAGATATTTGAGGGACCTGCAAATCCTCTTTTCAATAGTGGGAAACTTAAGATAGTGGATTTTGCGTAAATTGCTAAAAACTATTTACAGCTGTTGTCTATGCAGGACCCTTGGTGGAGCCTTTTCTTTAAAAGATGGATAGTTGGTTTGTAAGATGTGACTCTAAACTCCACGGATATAACTTCTCACATTCGACCATGTTCGAATCAGCAGATATAGGGATGAAGAAATTTCGAGGACGAAATTTTTATAAGGGGGGTGAAATGTAACATCCCAGATTTTCGGGACTGTTTTAGGAGATTCCCAGACTGACGATATAGTCTTGGAATAGAATGATAATGAAGAATATAGTGTTTTAGTGATGGAATATGGATCAGAATAATATGAAATGAATATTCGTCGCGTTGGAAAACGCGTGGGGACCAAAAATCAGTTACGTGATTTTTACTATATGCGTATAGTTTACAATTTTGTGCATGAATTTAGCAAACGAACTCTGATTGAGTTGATTCTTGAACTATCAGACTCGTTTTTCCGAGACGAACAACTTTCGTGTTGAACACATTTCGAGAATCGCATCAGAAGGGCTTCGAAAGTGAAGATTTCCGAAAATACCCTTATTAGTGGGGACATGTTAGTAATTTCCGGAATTAGATATTATTATTATTAACAAAAAAAAAAGAGAAAAGAATAGCAGGTAGCAGTACGTACGAGAGAGAGAGAGAGAGAGGGAACTGACATCCGGCCACCTTCACGCCGGCGGACCACCACCGGCAGCTACGTCCGGCCAAGGGGAGTAGACCGGTGGCAGGCGCAGTCGCAGGGGATGCCGGAAACGGCGGGAAATGGTGGAAGAAGGGCGCGAGTTCATTTCTCCGATCCGGGCTCGTCGCTTCGTTTCACGAGCCGAGCCACCTACCAAATTGAAGCCCTCGGAGAGTACTACGAGTATGCGGAATCGATTTCGCCGAACAGCGGCCGGTTGCACGCGAAACGAGGAGAGAAGCGTCGGTGAACAGTAAACCCGCGATGAACAGTAGCTCCGATCGGAATTTCGATCGCACCAGCGCGTTCGTATGGCCGTAGGGAGTCTGAATATGACCTTGTAATTTCGGTACGACTCTCCGTTAGAATTTTGTTATTTTAAAGTTTATAGTTTTATATTCGGATGTTTCCAGTAGTTCCGTAGTGTAGCGAATTAGCATGAAATGAATTGGGTATGTTTTAATATGTTAAATCGATAAATGTGGTAGAATCTGGGGAGAAACAGATTAGATTTGATCGATCCGGTAGAATTAGCGAGTTTCCGGTAAAAAAGAATTTCTCGCGCGATTGAGCGTAGATAACCGTAACCATGGTTAAGATGTAAATATGATATTGCGAGGGTAATTAATTCTTTCTGGATAGGTTCGGAGGATTCGAGACTCTTCCGTAGCATTTACGGAAACTTTTCCGCAAGTTTTGCCGCAAACGCGTAAAATGAGAATCTGAGCCATCTAGCTAGTCTAGAACAGTATATGAACATAGTATAGTAATGAAGTTTGATTAGTAGAATCAGAGAGGATTCGTGTATTACGAGAACGACCGAATCACGTTTCTTGCATATTCTTTCATCTATTCTAGTTAGGATTATGTTCCTTATGGTAATCCTTTTATCTCTATTAGGTGATCGTGATACTGTAAGCAGGGACGGTCCTGCTGCATAGTTCCTTTCTCAGTAGTCAGCTCACCAGGTGCGTGGATAAGCCTGTAACATTGATGTTTTCAAAAGTATATAGTATGTATGTTTTCTTAAATGAATTTTAAAGGTAATGCATTAAATGAGTTTTTTTTTAGAAGTTTTATTGTTTTTTTTTTGCTATAAAGTATGGATCGAATATTGATTATGTTGAAATCATGTGTTTGTGATATATGAGAAATTTGCATGATTTGAGATATATGAGCATGGATTTTGGAAATGATTTTTATGTTAGGATGCACCCCGTGTACTTATATGTGCCAGATTATTGCCATGAGATGAAGGTCTCATGTTGCCAGTTATTGCCGTGAGATAAGGTCTCACGTTGCCAGTTTGCTCCGGATGCCAGTTTTGCCGTGGGGAAGCCCCATGTTGCCAGCTTTGCCGTATTTGTCATGAGGTTGTGCATATAGATGAATAAACAGATTTATCTTACAGAGTATTTTTGAGCAGTATGAGATTTATGATTTGAGTTTATGAAAAATGAGATTTATGATTTGAGCTTTATGAGAAATAAGATTATGATTTGAGTTTTATGAGAAATGAGATTTACGATTTCAAGTAAATGTTTGAGATATCGATTTACAGCTTATGTATTTATTTATATTATGAAAGACTTGTTCGATCCACCTTGTTACTTGTTTATCCACGGCACTAAGCTGTGATCCATTGCACTAAGCGTGAGCTTACCCCTCATTCCTTAACATTTCAGGTTTAGCAGATTAGTAGATCGTTCTTTCATCTGCTGTTTCGTCATCATTCCTGCCAGTAGAGAAAAGGTTGTGCCAACAGTAGAGTGTCTTAATATGTTTTGAGACTGTATTTCTAGATATGTATTTCTTGGAGAATTTGTTATGTGATTATAGGCATTGAGCCTTTAATTGATACTGAGGTTATTGTATTTTTTTTCCTTTATGGATATTATGTTGAGTTGGATCATGGAGATCCTAGTTTTATGATGATATTTTATTTTCTTTTAGATTTTTCCTTGTATTTGGGATTAGTCCAGTTATTAGAGGAAACTCTGCCAGTTTCTAGTCTCCGTCTCACCCCTACTCTACCTAAGGGGACGGGTGTGACAATTAATGGTATCAGAGCCCAGGGTTCATAGATTCTGTAGACACTTTTTTCTTTAGTAGTTATTCTATGTCTTTTAGTGGTTGACATCTTTCATGTGTTTTTAGATGCCTCCGCGTCTCAGAGTTTAAGGTTCAGGTCGAGTTCGTACTTGTAAGATAGCAATGTTGGCCAACCTTTTAGGGCACCTCCAGTTGATGAAGATGTTAATTCTTTTGATGGGGAAACCTTTGAAGGGAACCCTAATTTTATTGTAGGAGATTCGCTAGCCTCGGTTTTCGGAGATAATACTCCAGTTCATCATCCTCATAGCAGTAATGTTCCTCCTGGTGCTTACCCTTATCTGTATTTCTACCATCAAGCATGGGGTCATGGTCCAGCTCAGGTAGCTCCTATAGTTAATGAAGATAATATTGTTAAAAGAGTGAAAGAATATGGAGCTGTTGAGTTTGATGGGAAGAAGGATCTCATTGTAGCTGGAATTTCTTGGATAGAGTTGAGAAGGCTTTGAGAGCTGAGATTGACTGATGAACAGAAATGCCACCATGTGTATCGACTTTTGACTGAGTAGGCTGATAAATGGTAGTTTTGTGTCCGTAGGAAAATGTCTGGACGTGGTCGTGGTACTAGTATTTAACGTGGGAGAGGTATAGTTTGGTAATGCGTGAGAATGTCGAGTAATAGTATAGAGATACCCCATACTTAGTCGATAGATCTTGAATTTGATATAGCTTTAGATGATGTTCATCTGATTGTTGAGGATAACAAGGGTTCTAAACCTATACCTCCAGTAGTTTCGACAGTTGCCCCATCGTTATTCCTATAGCTGAATCCGACGTGATTTCTATGGTTGTACCTAACATGAACCTTCTGTCGCAGTTATAACATTGTTGTGAGTTAGTAGGTCGAAGACATTAGAACTTTGGTATTTAAGAGATGAGAAAGAAGACCTTGTTGATACTCATATTTAATTAATCAATATTTATGATTACATTATGGAATATAACAACTGGGTTGTGTTGCAAAGACAGGATCATCTTCGAATTGATAATCTTCCCATTGATGTTTCGCGCGTAAATACATTGGAATGAGGCCGTCGATGATTTGAATTTCAAGACTGTCAGGAAACTTGATTTTGTTGTAGCCTTGAACGATGCTTCTATATGATTCTTCAATAGTAGTGAAGATTTGCCAATCTCTATCATTAGTATTGCTTTCTAGACTTCGACGTACTGAGTCTGCGGAAAGAGCTCTAAGATCACAAGAATGATGGAAAGTAATATCTTCTGGGAAAATATCATCGTATCCATAGTAAACTCTAACTTTCGGTCTAGATGGCCAACAAGTGAGTCTCCAATTAGTGAGTTGACGTGATGGTATGATTCTTATAAGATGAATTGGGTGGTAGACGAGCGAATAGTCATTCGACCATTCTGGGGTAATGGTTTCGATCCAGACAGTAATACTTTTATGGCGTTTATACCATCGATACAAAATATTACTGATGAATGAAGGAAGCTCACCAAAGCTATCTTCTGAGATACCAGGATAGTTGGGATGGATTGGACTAGGTCCAAGAATAAATCCATTTAGGAAACCGAGTTCAAACAAAGTACCGCGACTCCACTGGCAATGATTGAAGAAATCGTGACTGTTGATGAAAACTGTGGAGTGGAATCTGTGATATCCACAGTGAACAATCGCTGAATTATTTTTGTATTGGATTAAACCATCTGTTTTTCCATTCCAAATGGTTCTAAGAATTAAACACCATCTCAAGAAGTTTGTAGGAACTCTTACCACGATATCCATTGCAATCTCTTTAGGCAAAAGAGCGGATGGAGCTTCATTGAGACAATCGTAGATATCTCTCCAAAGGTCTCGGACATATTTAGAGTCTATAACTTCTCGATCATGGCTGGCCATTTACAAAGCTTTTGGTATATCACCTTGGCTCTGACAGATCTTGAATAGGGGTTAGGATTGGCAGATGAGGATGCCATTGAAGAAGTTTTTGAGTAATTCCTTAAGAACTCGTGCATCTCTTTATAGAGAGAGATACCAATAATTCTTCATGACAAGATACTTTCACAGTATCTATGCATAATTGGAAGGGTTAATAATTGTCGCGATGATAAGATGTAAAGCAGATATTTGAGGGACCTGCAAATCCTCTTTTCAATAGTGGGAAACTTAAGATAATGGATTTTGCGTAAATTGCTAAAAACTATTTACAGCTGTTGTCTATGCAGGACCCTTGGTGGAGCCTTTTCTTTAAAAGATGGGATAGTTGGTTAGTAAGATGTGACTCTAAACTCCACGGATATAACTTCTCACATTCGACCATGTTCGAATCAGCAGATATAGGGATGAAGAAATTTCGAGGACGAAATTTTTATAAGGAGGGGTGAAATGTAACATCCCAGATTTTCGGGACTGTTTTAGGAGATTCCCAGACTGACGATATAGTCTTGGAATAGAATGATAATGAAGAATAAGTGTTTTAGTGATGGAATATGGATCAGAATAATATGAAATGAATATTCGTCGCGTTGGAAAACGCGTGGGGACCAAAAATCAGTTACGTGATTTTTACTATATGCGTATAGTTTACAATTTTGGGCATGAATTTAGCAAACGAACTCTGATTGAGTTGATTCGTGAACTATCAGACTCATTTTTCCAAGACGAACAACTTTCGTGTTGAACACATTTCGAGAATCGCATCAGAAGGGCTTCGAAAGTGAAGATTTCCGAAAATACCCTTATTAGTGGGGACATGTTAGTAATTTCCGGAATTAGATATTATTATTATTAACAAAAAAAAAGAGAAAAGAATAGCAGGTAGCAGTACGTACGAGAGAGAGAGAGAGAGGGAACTGACATCCGGCCACCTTCACGCCGGCGGACCACCACCGGCAGCTACGTCCGGCCAAGGGGAGTAGACCGGTGGCAGGCGCAGTCGCAGGGGATGCCGGAAACGGCGGGAAATGGTCGAAGAAGGGCGCGAGTTCATTTCTCCGATCCCGGCTCGTCGCTTCGTTTCACGAGCCGAGCCACCTACCAAATTGAAGTCCTCGGAGAGTACTACGAGTATGCGGAATCGATTTCGCCGAACAGCGGCCGGTTGCACGCGAAACGAGGAGAGAAGCGTCGGTGAACAGTAAACCCGCGATGAACAGTAGCTCCGATCGGAATTTCGATCGCACCAGCGCGTTCGTATGGCCGTAGGGAGTCTGAATATGACCTTGTAATTTCGGTACGACTCTCCGTTAGAATTTTGTTATTTTAAAGTTTATAGTTTTATATTCGGATGTTTCCAGTAGTTCCGTAGTGTAACGAATTAGCATGAGATGATTTGGGTATGTTTTAATATGTTAAATCGATAAATGTGGTAGAATCTGGGGAGAAACAGATTAGATTTGATCGATCCGGTAGAATTAGCGAGTTTCCGGTTAAACAGAATTTCTCGTGCGATTGAGCGTAGATGACCGTAACCATGGTTAAGATGTAAATATGATATTACGAGGGTAATTAAGTCTTTCTGGATAGGTTCGGAGCATTCGAGACTCTTCCGTAGCATTTACGGAAACTTTTCCGCAAGTTTTGCCGCAAACGCGTAAAATGAGAATCTGAGCCATCTAGCTAGTCTAGAACAGTATATGAACACATAGTATAGTAATGAAGTTTGATTAGTAGAATCAGAGAGGATTCGTGTGTTTACGAGAGCGACCGAACCACGTTTCTTGCATATTCTTTCATCTATTCTAGTTAGGATTATGTTCCTTATGGTAATCCTTTTATCTCTATTAGGTGATCGTGATACTGTAAGCAGGGACGGTCCTGCTGCATAGTTCCTTTCTCAGTAGTCAGCTCACCAGGTGCGTGGATAAGCCTGTAACATTGATGTTTTCAAAAGTATATAGTATGTATGTTTTCTTAAATGAATTTTAAAGGTAATGCATTAAATGAGTTTGTTTTTAGAAAGTTTATATTTTTGCTATAAAGTATGGATCGAATATTGATTATGTTGAAATCATGTGTTTGTGATATATGAGAAATTTGCATGATTTGAGATATATGAGCATGGATTTTGGAAATGATTTTTATGTTAGGATGCACCCCGTGTACTTATATGTGCCAGATTATTGCCATGAGATGAGGTCTCATGTTGCCAGTTATTGCCGTGAGATAAGGTCTCACGTTGCCAGTTTGCTCCGGATGCCAGTTTTGCCGTGGGGAAGCCCCATGTTGCCAGCTTTGCCGTATTTGTCATGAGGTTGTGCATATAGATGAATAAACAGATTTATCTTTACAGAGTATTTTTGAGCAGTATGAGATTTATGATTTGAGTTTTATGAAAAATGAGATTTATGATTTGAGCTTTATGAGAAATAAGATTTATGATTTGAGTTTTATGAGAAATGAGATTTACGATTTCAAGTAAATGTTTGAGATATCGATTTACAGCTTATGTATTTATTTATATTATGAAAGACTTGTTCGATCCACCTTGTTACTTGTTTATCCACGGCACTAAGCTGTGATCCATTGCACTAAGCGTGAGCTTACCCCTCATTCCTTAACATTTCAGGTTTAGCAGATTAGTAGATCGTTCTTTCATCTGCTGTTTCGTCATCATTCCTGCCAGTAGAGAAAAGGTTGTGCCAACAGTAGAGTGTCTTAATATGTTTTGAGACTGTATTTCTAGATATGTATTTCTTGGGAGAATTTGTTATGTGATTATAGGCATTGAGCCTTTAATTGATACTGAGGTTATTGTATTTTTTTTTTCCTTTATGGATATTATGTTGAGTTGGATCATGGAGATCCTAGTTTTATGATGATATTTTATTTTCAGTTTAGATTTTTCCTTGTATTTGGAGGATTAGTCCATATTACAGGGGAAACTCTGCCAGTTTCTAGTCTCCGTCTCACCCCTACTCTACCTAAGGGGACGGGTGTGACACGACACATATTTACGGGAGTAGAAACTTAAATAAAAGAAAAGACATAAAGTAAATGCTGGAAATTAAATTACTGGAAAGTAAATTGCTGAAAAGTAAATTGCTGAAAGTAAATTGCTGAAAAAGTAAATTGCTGAAAGTAAATAAAGTAAAAGTACAATAAAGAAAATGCTGAGGTAAAAGGATCAACTTTTATTACTACTATTTTAGATATCGCCCTTAATATAATATATTAACTTTGCGTGATAATTACCAACCAGCCATATAGGCGGTATCCAGATTAAGTCAAATTAATAATTAATTACCAACCGACCAATCAGGTGGTATCCAGTTTAGTCAGGTTAAAACCAATTTAAATAATTACCAACCGACCAATATGGCGGTATCCTCGTTAAGTAAGGTTTTAACTAGTTTATATATTATAATTAAGGGAGATTAATCTAAATATTAGTAATAAAAGTTTTACTTTTTACCCCAACAAATGGGAGTTACCTCCTCATTGCTTGAAAAGTAAAAACTGAAAAAGTAAAGAAAGGAAAGTATTATGCGTAAAAGTAAATTGCGGAAAGTAAAAACTGAAAAGTAAAGAAAAGAAAGTGTGAAAGTGGAAATTAATTACTGAAAGTTGTAAATAAACAAACAAGATACAATCTTCTTAGTTATTCTTAAGGAATTTCAAAGAAGAAAGTATGAATTTACAAATGAAATGGCTTGGTATTTATACGCAAAATTTTGCCTCCATCAAATCATCCACCAAATCCATTATTAATTGCTCCACTAATTGCTCCACCAAATTCATTATTAATTGCTCCACTAATTGCTATCATGTTTGGTGGTGATTTGATAATTTTTATTATTTATTTATTATTTTAATTTTTGCTTTGAAAATGACTTTAATAATTACACATAACACACTTCCGGATGTTTCATCAATTTCAGTCATGAAATCTTCAGAATTCGAAATTATTTTGTCTTTCAAAGTTGTATATCTTTGAGTCTTCGTTAATCTGGAACTTGAATCAGCTTACTCCGATATCGGAGTAAAAAGTTATGCCCAAAATACGACAGATGCGCAAAACTGGAATTTCCAAAACTGCACTTAGTTAAAACACATTTTCAAGTTTCCAATCTCCAAAATTAATATGTCAAGTCCAATTTTTGCCCTTATTTTACCCACATTTCATCCTAAATGATTTCATTGAGTCCCAATAATATTTTATCTGCAAAATAAACTAAAACACATCAAAACGTTCATCAAACCCGAGAAACTAAACAAAATATTAAATAAAAGGGGTGGTAAATATTGATATATTTTCCACTCATCATATAGACAAACTTGGTTTCCAATTACAGAAGCCACAGTTTACAACATGACTATTGATGGAAGCAGCTAGAAAAAGAATAAAAAAAAATGACTTGATTATTGATGGCCGTATTATAGCTGTATTGTACAACAATGTCTACTAATTACTTTTCTTGGATCCAAGTCAATGCTTATGCTTGAATAAACAATATTATGAGCCAAAGACATAGCTCAATTCAATACTTTATATGATGAATAAACTACCAGGCACAAGAAGCTTGTCTTGGGGTATGAATAACTGATGTTGAATTTCAGAACGGGCACAGTTATACTGCTAGAGGCTTTTGCTTCAAGTTTTATTTTCGTTGTGCTTAAGTAACCTCGTTGTCGATAGGGGTTGTTCTCTGTCAATAAGTAGCTTGCCCGGTAGAATAACTAATCAATTCGTTCGAGATTGAACATCACCATTTCCTCAAGAGCCACTCGAAAGGCACTCCGAGGAAGACATCGGAGGTTCTGAATTGCAAGATCAGCCTTCTCTCTTGCTAATTCTTGTGCCTTCTCAATGCCTCCTGAAGTCTTGACCAATTTAATGGCTTCATCGAGGGAACCAATCTCACAGAATTCAGATTCAATGATTTCTCTCAGTTTTGGCTCTTTCTTAAAAGCAAATATTACCGGTGCTGTCAGGTTTCCTTTCGCCAGGTCATTGGCTGCTGGCTTCCCAAGCTGCTTTGCTGACTGCGTGAAATCCAATATGTCATCCACAATCTGGATGGATAGTCCAAGATTTCTACCATATTCATACATCATCATGCAGTAAATTGCATTAACGCTCTCTCGTCTTGGCAATGTCATTACATTAATGGATAAAAGGAATCAATAAAATTTTATAGGAGACTCGGATGTAACATTTGAAATATACCTCTTCGCATGTCACTTTCATCTAATACATCATCATGTATCAAGCTTGCAGTATGAATCATCTCAATGATTTCGGCTAAACAACGATGCTTCGTCGTAAGTTCTCTGAAGAAAGATGAATCCACATTTCATTAACATGATTTATTCAGTTTCCAAGAAAGGATTTTGAAATTGCTTACTTCAATCCCACTAGTTCTGTCGTAGCTCTTGACACTAGGAACACCAAAGCTGGTCTCATCCTCTTACCACCAGCTCCAAATATCTGCTCAGCTGCAGACATTAAAACTGGGTTTTCTGCACCAACAATCTAGCAGAGAATCGTCATCAGAAAAATAATTCACGATTCGATATGAATAATAGCAAAACACTAAGATTCTAAGTCAAATATTGCTTTCATTTATCAATTTTAATGGATAATCACAAATTTATAAGTAGGCATTTACAGGGTGCTACAGAATATAATACAAGAGACAGACGTAGAATATACAGATAAAAAAGCCACTCTTACTCGCAACGTTAGTTCCATAAAGTCTCAAACATGTCCTAGTTAGGCTGCAAGACATCATAATAATAACATCAGCAGTGCACTTGCTATACCAGCTGACTCCAAAAGCATCTCCATCATAGATAAACATATCTCAAGGGTTAAACAGACTATAGAAAGAATGGACATGGCAAGGATCTACTCCTTGCATCAAACCTGGAGTCGACATTAAGAGATATTACACATTAGAACAAGCTCAATGTTTTATGAGATTCAAATACAACTGCAAGCATCAAGAGACTAATTTGGTACTACAAGGAGCTTTACAGTCCTGAAAATTAGCTAAAAAGCTGGAAATAGTTGACGAGAGACCTTTCTTCTTCAGCTCTTCCATTTTATATTCCAACCTAAGATATCATGTCTTCATAGAAAAATATATCAAATCTACAGTGTCTACTTTTCCTGTTGAGGGAGTTGCTACTCCTTATAATTATTGTTATCTTACTTTTATTTTCGTCCCCTATGCCCTCAAGTACTGCCATGTGTCACTCCAAAAGTGCTAATTGAAATGATAAGCTAATTGAAAGGAAAATCTAATATGCTTTATACACTACTATTTAGAAAATCTAATCACATTTGTTTATGTCCCTCATTTCATATAATACAGCCATGTTATATGCTCAATTATATCAAGCAACATATTGCAAAAAACAATCATTATCATACACAATCCAATATGCATGGTTATTCATACATCTTCTGTCCCATGAAAAATTAAACATACCGCAGCAAAGCACGGGTCAAATTAGCAGTTATGTTTATTTTTGAACCCTTTGCATGCTCTGAAGAGAACAGAATTTGAGTCATATATTCATAAAGTAACATCCGAAAGGTGAAGGCTATAAACTATTAAAGGATAATTTTTTCAGGTGAGTCTCTATTCTTGCACCCAAAATAGATTCATCTGTCCCAACTACACTTTTCCTGGGTGCTGCTAAAAAAATAAAAAAGCCAAAAGAATTATATTACACAATCTTCTCATTATGTAACTCATTGATGAATATCTTATTTTACAAACATATGAACTATATTTATCTATCAACAAACAATTTTTCCGAATCTAAAAGAGCTTGGTCATACTCTCAGTTCATGCATGGAACCACCTTACATAACCATGAAAAATACAGAAAAGTTAAAACCATTCTTCTCATTTCACATGGAAGGGTAAACATAATGAAATTGAAGAAGCAGTGCCAGTTAAGGAATAGCAAAAAATGTCAACCAGCATTAATTTAAAGAAAATACATTTTCGCAATGGGCATAACAACATTTTTTTTTTGGAATCATTAGAAACCCTGCCGCCAAACCACCCCTTCCGGGCTTAAGCGGAGCAGGTAAAACCCCCGACTATCCCAGAATCTTACAAGAAACGCACTCCCTGAATTCGAACCCATGATCTCAAGATCATATCCTGAACCCAACACCACCAAACCACGCCCCTTGGGGATGGGCATAATGATGGAACCCGAACAAATCTCTCTAAAATACTCTTTTATTGAATTGAAAATAAAATAAAGAGATAGTTGAAGGTGAAGATTAATTCACCAGCTCTTGCTCAGTATTAAGGTGTTGGCAGCCTCCTAGGGTTTCCCCTCCAATTCCCATCCCAATTTCAACCAAATGATCATAGCCTCCCCAACAATAAAACATCTAACATATATATCAAACCCTAAATGAAATGAAAAGACTAAATTGCCCTCTTATTTTTACCCTTCTAACACATAGGTCCTAACATTACTCCCTCATTTGAAAACACGTTGTCCTCAATGTGAGAGTGCGAATATGAATATCGCCTCAAAGGATATCCCAGGCTTGAACGACATTATTCTGATGAAGTCCCAAGCTTCCTCCAGATAACCAACAGATTCAGCTAATTGAGAAGAGTCCAGAATAATCTCTTATAGAACCGATCCGAAGACAACGGATCCACCAACAAAACCTAAAAAATGCACAATTGACACCTCCAATTTCCTCATCTGAGGAATAACGAACAGTTCTAGTTCATCGTCTTTCTCCACTAATGCCACAAGTTGCAATGGTTCTTCCTCCACAGCATGCTCTTGTTTCTTGAAAAGCATAACCGCCAAAGGGGCACGATCCTCATCCTCCATGGCCACATATTCCACTACATCAACTTCTGCACTCTTCATCTCATTACACTATGCTCTAATGCTCGCTTCTTTATTCTCAACTTGCTTCTGAGGGTCTGAAAATGCAATTACATTGGAAGTAGAATCATCCTCATTCGCGATCACTGGCTCTACGGCTTCAACTTCTTCACTCGGCTTTTCATCAATCACTGTTCCACTCTTCCCAATACTTTCACCGTATGGGATCGATTATATGCCACTAATATGCTCAACTTTCTTATTATGACACACGTGGTTCGGGTGGAATCTCTCATCACATCTGAAATATAGACCTTTATCGCACCAAAATTGAAAATCAACCGTAGAAAGTCGCTTGAATTTTTCCAGTCGGCCATTTGAAAGTTTCTCAGATTTTTTCCTATTGCTCTCCATAAGGGGTGTCGACCAGTAATTGCCTTTTGAAGTGAGGGGGCCGCATCAGTTTGAATATAAGAGTTGGTTTGTGATCCCTTTATCATCTCTTGCATTTTCTCCAACATTGAATCAAGTTTTTTTCCAATGATCTTCCTCAACTCTATTTAATCCTCCAACATTTGACAGATACATGGATCCATTACCGGATCAGGATCCTTTAGATTTGCAGGACCCGATCATTCTTCGCTTTCTGATTTCTGCCGATCTTTCTAATTCTACTAGTTTCTCTTCCGCTTCCAAGGCTAATTTTGACTCCTTCAAGATTGATCACCCTCAAGTATTTTAAGCCATCTTGAACCTCTGATTGAAACTCATACTGCAATCCATTGATGAAGATTTCAGGTAAATAATGCTCGGATGTTTATGATACTGAGCTCGCTAAGCACTCAAACCTATCAATATAACCATGAAGAGATCCATCTTGTCGTATATAACCCAATTTAGATGAAATCCCAATGCACCTCATTTTTTTTGGCACTCATTTTTTTTAAAACCTTTTTTTTTCTATATTTTTCACTGTATTTTTTTTAACTTTTTTTAACAAAAGTATGTAAATGTAAAAGATTACAAAAGTAGTTAATTCAAAAAATAAGAAATATCAGGGACTAAAATGAAAAAGGACAAGGTTGAAAAAAGAGAAAGTTCAGGGGCTGAACTGTAAAAATGACATGATCGTTCCAGTGGTCGGAAATAGGGCTAGGGTGGTCGATTCTGGAAGAGAGAGAGAGCTGCTGATCGCATTGGTGGTGGTGGCAGCTTTAGATTCCCGCCGTAGACGGCGGATCGGGGTAAAGAAGTCGCAACAGTGGCTGAGAGGTGGTCTGGTTTTGGTCGATGGCATGAGGGAGGTGTTTTGGTGTGCTTGGTCGATGGCGGAAAGTGGCTGAGAGGCGGTGACTTTTGCGAACCGCGCAGCTTATCGCGGGGGCTAGCAGCGGCTTCTAGTAACGGGAACTACTGAGTTTTGGTCGCTGACATTGTTTAAAAAAGCGCCGAGAGACGGCGCTTCGAGGCTCCGAGTCGCCGCCTCTCGGCATCGGCACCCCAAGGCTCCCTCCTCTGGCGACAAATACACTTTTACCGCGTCATAGCGCGTATTAGATCCAATTACAGGCCTAAGGCCAGTTGCGTTCTCTGGAATAGAGTTGAATTTGTAGGCCCATAACCTTTTTTGCAACGCGGCATGAGCCGGCCGCGTCACGCGCTGACCTAATTTTTTTTTTGTTGCATTCAAAACGACGATGTTTTGAAGGCCACAAAACAAGTTTTGATGCCTACACAAAGTCGTCTCTCTCTCAATAAAACCAAACCTCACTTCTTCACAACTCCAACAGATCGTCTCTCTCTGTTTCGGCTTTGGTCTATCTCTCGTCGTCTCTAGTCGGCTCTGGTCTATCTTTCGGCTCTCATCGTCTCTCGTCGGCTCTGGCAAAGCTCACTGGTCTCTCTCTCTCGTCGTCTCTCATCATCTCTTTCTCTCTCGACTCTATTTCGGCTCTCTTTCGGCTCTCTCTCTTTCTCTCTCGGCTCTGTTTAGCCTAATTTGTTGATCATGAGTCATTTGTGGTTGCTTAAGCTTCATTAACCATTTACTAAAGCAACAACTAATGGATAATGTTCCTATTTGGAATTTGATGTCATAAAATTAGATAAGTACGAAAAAGAAAACTATAAAAATCAATGTATCCCATTACTAATTGATGGTAATTTGTCTCTCTTTTATTTGTTTTTTCAAAAGCATATAGTATAAAGGGATAATAAGATTTTAGTCCTTTTTAGAAATTGTTTGTATCTTTTAATTCCTTAATAAATATTTGAAACAACGTTTCACCCTTAAAATAATAACATAAAAGAATATTTTTAGGGTAAATATGATACTTTAACTATCAAATTAACTAATTTTAATAGAAAAATAAGCGAAACCTGCTCTTATTTTCCAAAAATAAGTGAACTCACCACAAGTTTTATATCTGATGATGAGAGGGGTTTTGACCCAAGTTTCATGCCACTAGACACAAATTATAGCTTATTTAGGGATTAGTTATCAATTATTTTTTGAACATACTATGAATGATGGAGAAATGAATTCTGGATTATTGATGTTTTTATTAGCTGATAATATGATTTTAATTTTTTTTTATTTTCGAATCGAGGCGCCCGCCTAGCCGCCTCGAGGAGGTCCCCCTCGCGCCTCAATGGCCAGCCGCCTCGAGGCGCCGCTACGTATTTTGAAACATTGGTCGCCGGTGACTTCTACTTCACTTGGTGGTCGTGGTTGGTGGTGAAAGTGGTAATAGCGGTGGCAGTGATGGTGGCTGAAGGGCTAGGTTTCAAGATTTTCTTTTTTTTTTTTCTTTTTTCCCTACTGATTTCTTCTTCCCTCAATCAACAATAATCATCATAGATCCAAATGTTGGGGTTTTATAGGTAAATACCGGGTTAGCGTAGTGGAACGCGGAAAATCAAAATTTTCCGATTTCAAAATTTTTCTTGGATCAATTAAATAAACTTATTTATCTAATTAACCAATACTTAAAATCTGAAATTTTAACCCAAGAAATCAAATTTCCTTTAATTGCTGAATTACCCATAAACTTTACAATTTGATCATTTTGGTCATTAAATTGTCAAATACATATTTAATTGATTCCAAATCTATCCCAAAATGATTTATACATAAAAATACAAATTGTAACAAAAATTCTAAATTTTTCTGAAATTGCCGAACAGCCCCAATAATTTTCAGGATTTGCAATTTGATCCTTTTTAGTTCAAAACATGTCAAGATCAAATCCAATCAATCCCAAATTTAATATACATCATATATACATCAAATTACATCACATATATGAAAAGCCACAAATTTGGATAGGGTTATGAACCCTAATTTTACAAATTGTCCAAATTGACAAATTAAACCAAATTCAACACTTTAATCCAATCCTTACCACACCAAACAAGTATCACCATCAAGAAACAACTCAAGAACAATTCTAGGTCATTTATGAATGGCTAAGCAACTCTAGAATGACAACATCACCATCAAATGGCTAAAAGAGTATTAATGAACTAATTTCATTCAATCTTTAATAAAATACATGCTCATCTTTCAAACAAGTTCACAACCATTTAAATTACATAATTAAAGAGTAAAGAAAATTCTAAGCATCACAAATTGAAGCCTATATACATGGAAACAATTTCCTAATTGAAGAAAGTTGGAAATTACTTACAAAATCCAAGAGTTTGATTGATGAATTTCTTTTGTTCTTCTTTTTTCTCTCAAACTTACTTTGTAATTTATTTTGCAACTTGTTGTATCTAAGAAAAATTGAAACAAAAAAACTTATATATTGCCATAAAGAAAAAATTAATAAGCATTTTCAATTTGTTTGATTTAATTGGAACAAATTTACTTGAATAAAAGATAACATTTATCTTATATAAAGTAAACTAACAAATGGACCTATAGAATCAAGTCATTTAAAAGTAAAATCATTACTTAAGATATTTTTTATATTAATTAATTTAATTATTTAACAATTAAACAATTAAATAATTAAATATAAATATCTTAAATATATGTATTATATTTACATTAAATATCTCAAATACATATATTAATAATATATGTCAAATATCATAATTTGACAATTAATTAATGTGTATTTAATAATATCAAATATTAAATATAACTAAACATTAATTAGAAAATAACCATTAGGTCCATTCGCATGTATTTTTCGTTTAACCGTTAAACGAGTTATAAATAATCAGTATTATTCATAAAAGTTGTCCTAGTGCTCTACGAGTATATTTCATAAGTGAGACTCTCTAGATTCATGTATATCCGTCACGAAATCAAATTTTGTGTCCATAATCTACCCACCCGTAAATTATGACGAACACAGATAAACTCTCTGAACCATACAGGTCGAGGTCATAGCATACGTATAATACCTCTGTCACAGGTATCCGGATTATTACAGAGATATATATGTAAACGTCAAATCTCTATAGATATAATCATGTCGACGTTTCTATTAGCAATCCATTAATAACACTTAGAACTAATCTCTACAGTGTACCACGGGCCCATGGATTTAACAGATGGCTAATTCCATATTAAATACCTATTCTCTTTACACATAACTGACGAATCCTTTCTTGATACACACAGGATATCCTGAGCATTAGTTCACACCCAACAAACAAGCAGAGGTCTGATCTAAATAGATCGGTGACGTGACTGCCATCTAAGTGTGGAGGATAACTCATATATCCACAGTGGTATCTCAAGTCAAAGAATCAATATGCTCACTCAACCCGAGAAGATTCTTATTGACGTTGGTGTACCATCCATTAAGAATCTTTGGTGAGTCGTTCATTGTTTATCCTCTATAAACACCTACATGTCTATATAAGTCTCCAAGACTTATGGTTCATTGAGGAACCATTGGAATCCAAGATTCCCATACACGACATGTACCAGTCTCAACGGGTTTACTTTACTGACCAAGTAGTGTAAACCTTGACCATGAACTGTCTAAGAATGACAACGTCATGATACAACTCAATGTCAGTTGCGAAACTTTTGCAACAGTATCATAACTAATCATTCTAAGGTCTGTTATTGTTGGGGTTAGTGCTCAGAGCGCCAATCCGCATCATATTTATGTCTGATTCATGGATACGATCAATTTCTTTTTCCATAATATTACTTATTTATGGTTGCACCTCTTGTTTTTATATATATGTATTCGATCTGATTACGATTAGATTGAAACTAAATGTGGGTTAGTGATATGTATATATTAGACAAAGGCCCGATAATATATAATGCAGTACACAGTTACAAATGTAGTTTGTAATTGACATTGGGAAGTGTCACTGCTAAATGTATATTATCAAATATATAGTTCCTGGTCAAGATTTACTAACACAGGTTGGTTAGTCAAATTCGTTGAGATCAGTACATGTCGTATATCGAGACTTGGTCCGATGGTTTATCCCAATGAACCATGAGTCTTGGGAGAGTCGTATAAACGTGTAGGTGTTTATAGTGGATAAAAACTGAACGACTCACCGAAGATTCTTAATGGATGGTACACCAACGTCAATAAGAATCTTCTCAGGTTGAGTAGCATAGTGGTCCTTCGACTTGAGATACCACTGTGGATATATGAGACATCCTCCACACTTAGATGGCAGTCACGTCACCGATCTATTTAGATCAGACCTCCGCCTGTTCGTTGGGTGTGGACCAATCCTCAGGATATCCTGTGTGTCAAGATAGGATCCGTCAGTTCTGTGTACAGAGCATATGTAGTCCATATGTGATTAGCAATCAGTTAAATCTATGGCCATAGTATACTTCGGAAGCTAGTTCCGAATGTTATTATATATTGCTAATAGAATCGTCGACGAGATAATACCTATAGAGATTTGACGTTTACATCCATATCTCTAGGATTATCCGGATACCTGTGACGGAGGGATTATACGTATGCAATGACCTCGACCTGTATGATTCAGCTAGTTTATCTGTGGTCATCATAATTTACGGGTGGGTAAATTATGGACACGAAATTGGATTTTGTGACGGATATACCTGAATCTAGAGAGTTTCACTAATGAAATATAGTCGTAGAGCACTAGGGCAACTTTTATGAATAATGGTGATTATTTATAAATCGTTTAAACGTTAAACGAAATATGCATGCAAACGGGCCGAACCGTCATTTCCAAATTAATGTGTATTTGTATTTAATATGTGATATTATTAAATACACATTAATAAATTGTCAAATAAAGGTATTTGACATATATCATTAATATATGTATTTGAGATATTTAAAGTAAATATAATACATATATTTGAGATATTTGTATTTAATTAATTGATTAATTAATTGTTAAATAATTAATATAATTAAAATATAAATATCTTACCAAATGATAAAGTTAGGAAATGATGATAAGTGTAAATTGTTGACTTTATACTTAAAGGAAAAGGTTGTCAAAATGATTTTGACTTCTTTTGATATTTGATTAAATTGTTTAAAATGAAAATTTTTTTTTCCTTTACAAAATGTGAAATTCGGCCAACACCCTTTTATAAATATAATTTTTATATTTTTTAAGTTGCTTTTGTTGAATTATGAATTTTCATTAAAGGTGTAATGATAAAATTTGCAAGTTGATTAAAGTAACTTTAAATGAAACAAAATAATATCTAGATATTTTATATACCTAATTTTCGGCCAAAGGCATTTTGGGTGAGGTATATATTATTTTGTTTCATCTTTTAGGGTTAGAGAAGTTCATTAGATACCAAAATAAAACATAAAAGAAGATGAGAGAAAAGCTTGAAGGCCTAAAGAATAAAGCTTGGAAAAATCATGTTTTGTAAGTTTTTCTTCTCAAAGTCTTCAACATGAAAATTGTTTCTAACATGCTTAGCATCATTTTGTGTTGCTTGGGTGTTGTCTCTCTTCTTATAGTTTGTGTTTATTTTGGTTGTGAATTTTGATGAAAGATTGATCCAAGTAAGTAAGCTTGAAATGGTTTCAAAGCTTTACTTTTGATTTTTGGAAAATCAAGTTGTCATTCTAGAGTTGGCAAGCCACTCCTTAGTGACCTAGAATTTTTCTAGAGTTGTTTCAAAGTGGTGAGGCTAGATTGGTGAAGTATTGAATGGATTAAAGTGTTGGATTTTAAAGATTTGGTAAAATTGCTCAATTTGATGAAATTGAAAAATTAGGGTTCATAACCCACTCCAAATTTGGGGCTTTTCATATATGTGATGTATTATGGTATGAATATGATGCATGTAAAATTTTAGGTTGATTGGATTTGATCTTGGCATGTTTTGAACAAAAGGGACCAAATTGCAATTAATTGGAAAATTTGGGGGTTCACGGCAATTAGCTCAAAATTTGGGGATTTGTGTGAAATCTGATTTTGATGCATTTTAGAAATGATTTAGAATCATTCAAAAATATATTTGATAATTTTTGGACTAAAATGATCAATTTACAAAGTAATGGGCAATTCGGTAATTACCAAGAAATATGATTTCTTGTGTAATTTTTCAGAATTTGATAATTGGATAATTAAATAAATAAGTTTATTTAATTAATCCGAGAAAAAATTTTGAAATCGGAAAATTTTGATTTTCCGCGATTCCGCTGCGTTACCGGTATTCCGCCATAAAACCCCAACAGTTACGTATTTACCATATAAAAGAGGATGTTTATATAATATAAACTGTTTATTTTATTCATAATAAAAAATTACATTAGTATTTACAAGGAATACATAATAAAATTGGCGCTCAGAGCACCAACCCTAACAAAATATCCCACTTGCTCTAGTGTCAATCGATTGTATCTAATACCCATCGACTCCACATGTTTATCAAATAACTTCGGAGGTATGGCCTTGGTAAGCGGGTCTGCTACATTATCTTCTCTCGGTACCTTGCACACGACAATGTCTCCTCGCGACACAATCTCTCGAATGATGCGTTCCACATGCTTCGACTTCTGATGCGCCCTTGGTTCTTTTGCTTGCGCAATGGCTCCAGTATTATCACAGTATAACGGAATCAGATTCTCGATACTTGGGACTACTCCGCCTCTTGTGATGGAACCCGAACAAATTTCTCTAAAATACTCTTTTATTGAATTGAAAATCAAATACAGAGATAGTTGAAGGTGATGATTAATTCACCAGCCCTTGCTTAACATTAATGTGTTGGCAGCCTCCTAGGGTTTCCCCTCCGATTCCCATCCCAATTTCAACCAAATGATCATAGTCTCCCCAACAATAAAACATCTAACATATATATCAAACCCTAAATGAAATGAAAAGACTAAATTGCCCTCTTTTTTTTACCCTTCTAATATATAGATCCTAACTAGGGATGGCAGTGGGTAGGGTATGGTGCGGGTTTGCCATTACCAAACCCGCACCCGCATATGTAAATAAATTACCAAACCCGCACCATACCCGTTGCGGGTTTTAATTTTCATTACCAAACCCGCACCGCATATAAAAATAAATTACCAAACCCGCATTGGTACCCAACGGATTTTTTGCGGGTTTTTAAAATATTGAATTACTTTGTGTTCTTAATAATCTAATTTTTTTAATTAAATAATTATTTTTAATTGCTAATTGTAGTTTTCACATTTGTTTTTCATTTAACATATACAACATGCAATGTATGTATATACAATACATGGATAACATAATGTATGAAAGACTCGGTACCATATGTTTATTTTTTCATATAAACATAATTAAAACGAGTTCTTCCCTTCATAATTATAATGATCTAAGTTAGCCAACTTAATCGATAATAAGCTAAAAAGTAATAATCAATCTTTGGTCATATTTTTTATGCTAATTGTAATGAAAGTGATGCTTACAAAGCTCAAGTGGTGTAAGTGTAATGAAGAAACATGAAAACTACTGAAGTTGGGCAGGTTGCGGGCTGCGGCTGAGTGGGAGTGCGGAACTGTGGATTAATGTTTTAGGTTTAGGTTTTGTTAGTTGTTTTTATATTAAAGTTTTTTTATATTGTCCTAAAAATATTAATTAATAAAAAATAATATTGCGGGTATGCGGATACCCGCAACAGATACCCGCATTTTTTTCTTAATTACCAAACCCGCACCGCACCCGCAGCGGGTTCTACTTTAAATTACCAAACTCGCACCGCACCCACTAATATATTTACCAAATCCTACCCATTGCGGGCGGGTTTTTGCGGGTTTGCGGGTTTGTGGGTAAAATTGCCATCCCTAATCCTAACACATAACAACATGCTTATTAACAAAACATAACATCATTCCAAAAAACCCAAAAATAAAAAATAAATAAAAAAAAAAAAAAAAAAAAAAGAAAAAAGAAAAAAACATCAAGCTTCCTCAACTCTAGTCAACATAAAAATATTCACAGGAAATACTCACAGACTTGAGATTCTGATTAAGAGTCCGCAGGTCATCAGCAACCACTTCAAACAAATTGGCTAGAGAAATTGGGCTCGACTCTTTCAAATTCAACACTGTTGGAGGAACTTCGCCAACTCCTTTATTGATTCCCCAGGTAAAAGCAAAGTTATAATTTCAACCATTAATCAGACATGTCACAGTAAAAAAAACAACTATGTCATGTTAAGAAAACACTGCCACTACCAATAGACCAACATTACTTGCTTCAGTAAAATAAGCACCAAATCATATATAAACCTTGCTATCAAAATCGAAATCATAATCATTTACCAATAACAATACCCAATGTGATATGCCAAAGTATGAAACTGAGAAGTGTAAAAAGCTATTAGCAGCAAAGACCAATAAGAAAGGCAGCAGATTGGCTTATACCAAATAGCAAAATCAAATAAAAGCAATGGTTAGCTATCAAACGATGCAAAATACACTACCAACACACCAATCTCCCAAAGCCATAGCCTCTGCTACTCTTCCTAGAACCTGTCTTTGCATATTTTCTCACTGAACGCTTATCAATAGAGGCACTACCAGAACACCCACAAGCCACCAAATCAAGTACACTTCTTCCAAAATCAAGATTATGGCTTGTCATTGACATCATTCTTAGCAATACCCAGAAAGCCCCCAAAAAAAAAAAAAAAGCACCGAACCTTAGCTTCAAATCAAGAACCCAGATAAAGATTTCAGCTCAATCTCCCCATAAAACAAAATTTGAAACCAAACAGACCAAATCACCAACTGGGTATTGGAGAAAATTTGAAAAAGAGCAACGGAGTTGTTCAACTAGGTACTTTTGTTTTGTGTGTTAGCTATTTTTCTTCATATAATGAACACAAATGTGGTCTAAAATCGAGTGGGACAAAGAAATCCACATGGGATCTTACATTATTTGTTGTTATTTGATTAAAGACAGCTGAGGTCAGTGATGTTTTGGAAACAAAAGAATGTTGCTCGTTCATAAGAGGTAAGAAAGGACATGAAGCGGTCGTATATGTGGGTCTATCAAATCCATGGCAATGGCAACTAGCGGTCACATTGGAGCCAAGTAATTTCTTTTTTCTTCTTTGGGCCATTCAGTTTCTTCTACCAATTGGAATTATTGGATTATCAATTACACTATCTTATTTTTTTCACATGTGATTCAATTAATGCTTCTCGAATTATGCGGTAATAATAATATCATTGAGATTCAAAAAATTGTTAATTTATTAGTTAACAAGTGCAAGGTAGTTCTACTAACAAAAAAAGTGCAAGGTAGTTGAGAAAATCAGACTATATATATATATATATATATATATCTGTGTGTGTACCATGATATTTAGGACATTCACGTTTGATAAAGAATATATAAAATAGCTTATAAGTTAGAAACAAACGATTGAATATAAGCTCACTAATCGCGATTTTATATAGCAACAAGCGCACGTATCGCTTAAGTAGTATAAAAATATCGAACCCACAACGACTTACTATTAAACCTATTAATTATTAGAACTAGGTTTACTTTACTAAAACTAAGTAATTGATTAACAGTTTGGATGGTTAAAACTAACGAACTAAATCTAAGAAAGCAAAAATTAAACTTTTTGAAAGAATTTATGCGAGTAAAAACCTAGAGATGCAACTTCACCAAGCACGCTAACATATATGCACATTTAATTCAATTGTGTAATTGTTATGGATTACTAAGTTAGACAAAATTATCTACAAGCATCTTCCGATTGTCATGTAAAAACGCCTAACTTAGTTTAGTTACCTATATTCCTAATATAATTTATCTAAGTCAAACTTATTAAGTTTAGGTTCTAATATTGGTACAAGGAAATCGATTCAACGAATACGATCACACGTTATTAATTCCCAAGTCTAAACCAATAATCCTTTTTCCAAGTTTCTCAAGGTTTCCCGCACCTATTTCGTTGGTGATCAAGCAATAGAATGCATTACGCATAGAGAATAATAAATAATTCAAATCAACACTCAAAAGAAACAAAAGATGTAATTGAAAATTAAATAGCACTGGTTCCATTACAACTGTAGATCAATGAATTAGTTACACATGATATTCAACAAACGCATATAATTCATTATTATAAGACAAGAACTCATAATTAACAACTAAGAGAGTAAATGGAAGAAATAACTTGTGTGAGATCATCTGCTTAAAACTTCAGCTCCGGGTTGTGTTGTAACACCATGGTATTCTTGACGACTATTACATTATTGAACGCATGATACATGATATAAATCATGTTTGAACACATATACATTCATGAAATGACGTTTTGGACATTCGAAAAATTCATTGCAGTTCCGATACGGAATTTATTCCAAGATTAAATCTGAACAGCCCGTAATAAGTGGGCCGTATCTTTTTCATACGATCTCTGATTTTTATGAACATTATATTTTCGGAAAGCTAAGACCGAGACCTACAACTTTTGTGTCAGATATTTTTCTAAAATCGAATCAGAAGCGGGTCACAAAGTGTGATATTCGTGACTGCTACAGTAGAATTCAGGAATAGTCTAGATTTGGGGTGATGTGACTCAATCATAACCACCAATTTCATGATAAAAATCAACCCCTTAGCCTATAAAAGGGGCAATATTCCCTCATCTTCTTAAGCCAAAAACGTGAAGGGCTTGTATGGGAGCCTTCTCATCTTCATTTCTTCAAGTCATTTTGATCCATTCAAGCTTCATTCCAAGCTTGGTAAATTTCCATTCTCTTTCTATCTTCTCAATTTTCAGTTTTGAGAAAAGGCATTAAAACCCCCAATTCGCACGTTGTAAACCCTAGGGTTTGGATTAGTTTAATTGGCGTTGGTTTGTTGGGGTTTTAGGCGGTATCATCGGGTAACGCAGCGGAACGCGGAAAATCAAAATTTTCCGATTTCAATTATTTTTCTTGAGCAATTAAAATAAACTTATTTATTTTAATTACTTAATATTTAAAAACTGAAAGTTTTACCTAAAATCTAGAATTTTAGCCTTATTGTCGATTAGCCCCTCAAAGTTTACAATTTGATCATTTTAGTCCTAATTTGTCAAATACAAATTCAAGTGATCTTAAATCACAACCAAAATTATTTGTAAATGTCTTATACATCAAAATACAATTAGCAACAAAAATTCCCAATTTTTCATAATTGCCGAGAGGGTCCATAAGTTTCTAGGATTTGCATTTTAGTCTAATCTTGTTCAAAACAAGTCAAGATGAAATCCAATCAACCCCAAATTAAATATACATCATTATACACCACATATATGAAAAGCCCCAAATTTGGATTAGGTTATGAACCCTAATTTCTCATAATTTTCTAATTGACCAAACTTCACCTAATTTAATAAATTCAACACTTTAATCAATTCTCTACCACACCAAACAAGTCTCACCACTTTGAATAAACTCAAGAAAAGTTCTAGGTCATCAATAAGTGGCTAAGCAACTCTAGAATGGCAACTTGATTATCAAATAATTAAAGAAAGCTTATAAACCCATTTTAAGCTTACATTACTAATTATACATGCTAACACATTTCTGAAAAGTTTCCAACAAATCAATTACATGCTTAAAGAGTAGAGAAAATTCTAAGCTACAAATATTGAAGCCTATAACTTTAGAAACAATTTCTAAATTGAAAAAGTTAAGGAAAAAATTACAAAATCCAAGCTTTTGCTCAAGCTTTCACCATTATTCTTCAACTTTCTCTCAACTTCCTTTGTATTTGATTTTTGGTTACTTAAACTTATGAAATAAAAATAAACAAAAGCTTTTATATTTTCCCTAAAATGGCCGAAAAAGGGGAAAAAATAATAGCCAAGTATTTCAATTTTGTTTCAATTAATTAATGGAAATTGATTTAAAAAATATGTGGTATTAGATCATCAAACCATTTAATGAAATCCACCATTTGTTCCAATCATAATTGGCCATTTGTAAACTTAGATAATGGAATAAGATATTTATCATTTAATTAATTTAATCATTTAACATTTAAATAATCAAATAATTAAATACAAATATCTTAAATATATGTATTATATTTACATTAAATAATCAAAATACATATATTAATTAAATATATCAAATATCACAATTTGAAATTTAACAAATGACCGAAAGATCCCAATCGCATGTATTTTCATTTAACCGTTAAACGACTTATAAATAATCAGCGTTATTCATAAAAGTTGCCCTAGTATTCTATGAGTATATTTCATTAGTGAGACTCTCTAAGTTCAGACATATCCGTCACGAAATCTAATTTCGTGTCCATAATCTACCCACCCGTAAATTATGACGAACACGGATAAACTCTCTGAACCATATGATGAGTGGTAATTATATCACTATTTCCCACTCATTTAACCTAATATTTTGTATAGTTTCTCGGGTTTTGTGAACGTTTTGATGTGTTTTATTGTTATTTTGCAGATAAATAAAGTTTGGAAAGCATTGGAAGCAATTTGGGGCCAAAACAGTGAAAAAGGACAAAAAGGGCATTTCTATAATTTGGCCGCGTCGCGATGCGCAAGCCTTCAGCGTCGCGACGTCTAACGTGCGCCGCCTGCTAACTTGCGCCGGACACGTGGACCAGTCAGAAGAAATTTGCTAAAATGCGCCGGATGCTAACGTACGCCGATCATTATAACGTGCGCCGTGACACGTGTCATCATCAGAATCGATCATGCTAAAATGCGCCTAGACACGTGTCGTGATTCTATGGTGCCGACACTCCGCATGACACGTGTCACCTTCTGAATGGACCGAATCATCAGTGAATCATCTTCTGCCACGTGTCAAGATGCCATTGGACCGAATCTTACCGCGTACCACGTGTCGAAATCCTATTGGGCCGACGAAATACGCGTCAATAATCAACAAGTCAAGCCGCGTGGACCAAGTCTACAGAGCCAGCATCGCGACGCAAGAAGGAAGTTGGCGTCGCGACGCCAGATGCCGAATCTGTCTATAAATTCAGCTCCTCTTCATTTCATTTGGTGTGCTTTCCTTGGGATTTTTTCCCTGATTTCATAGGAAGCATCTAGTTTTGTAATAATAAAATTATGTATTTTTATTTTTAGTTGTTATTACAGCTTTTTATTTATTTACTTTATGTTTTGGAGTTAAATTTCCGCTGGGGTAAAAGGTGATACCTATAATATAATTATCTAGGTAAATCTCACTTAATTATAATTTATAAATTATAATTTAACCGGATTAATTAATGTCAGACTTTATTACCGCCTATATGGTCGGTCTAAATATAAATTACTTTACCGCCTATATGGCTGGTCTTTATGTGACAGATAATTACTGCCTATATGGCTAGTGTAATTGGACTAAATGGATTACCGCCTATATGACTGGTTTTAAATGTTTAACATTATTAATTCCTGAGAAAGCAGAACAGAAAATAATTTATATTTTATAATAAGTGAGATTCCTAGATAAGAAATATTAAATGTGGATCCTCTAACCCCAGCATTTTATTTTATTCTAGGGAAGTGATGAAACACAATATTCACACATTTAATAATTGATTTTCTTTATTATGGGTAATTCTTTAGTTTGTTTATTGAGTCTTAAGCTTAATGCTTCTTGTTGTCTGATCACCAATAAGATTGATTTGGTAAACTTAAAATGAACTAGACATAGGGATTTTAGGTTTCAGCCTTAGATTCAATAGCCCACGATCTTCCTTGAGGATAGATAACCCTTTAATAGATTTCCTTACAGGATAGACATATACCTGTCGGGCGGGGGTAGCCATAATTGGAACTTGGTCTTAATGAATCCAGGTAATTTGGTTGACATAGACATATGGTTCAATTGGGTTATACTGGATATTTACGTCTGACCATCGGCATAGGCTTTTGCATATTTTCGTGTTCCAGGTTAGCAATCTGATTTATTACACATAAATAAGAGAATCAATTCATCTTTATAATAATATTGTGTGGAGTCACGACCCTAGATCCTTGAGTCTTTTCTTTTATTTTCCTTAGTATTTTCTTTTGAGTCTGTTTTTATTTTATTTTGCAAAACCACATTCAACCAACTAAAAGCAATCAATTCACTTCTCCCTATAATTAGATACCTGTAAATAAATAGTATCAGTAATTAATAATAACAGTAGGAATTAAGTCCTCGTGGGATCGATATTTTTATACTACTTGAACGATACGTGCGCTTACGTTATACGTGTGTGTTTCCGCCGGTCAAGTTTTTGGCACCGTTGCCGGGGACTTATTTTTCTTGAGTTGTTAATTTTGAAGCTATCTAATTTACTTGTATCTAATTTTCTTTATTTTTATCTGTAATTTTTATTTCTTTCTTTTGTTTTCAGGTAATTAAAAAAATGGAACATTATTGGGAGATTGAAAGATCACGAGCTTTACTAGAAGATACACCCCAAATCTGGGAGCAACAGTCCGGTTTTCTGAGGCCTTTTGTCCAGCCCAATGACTATCACTAGATGCCAGAACCAAGTAATACTACATTTGCTCATCAGAACGAAATGGGGAGATGTGTGATTTGTGATGGTAACCACCCGAGCAATCAATGCATATAATTTTCAGAGTGGCAGAATTATCAGAATCATTCAAGGTACGAAGAACCGTCATATTTTCCATCTCATCCACCATCCACCTTCGATCTTCATCAACAACCAGAACCATAAGAGGAAGATGGTTGACATGCTTAAAGATTGGTTCAAGAAACAAGATGAAAAGCTGGATACAATGCTTGAAACATGCCAAAATCAATTCGAAAGTATTCAGAGACAATCAGCATCTATTCAGAGGATGACAGATCAGACGAGACAATTCACAGAAAACCAGAACTACATACCTCAAGAACCAGTTTCAAATGACACTGATGAAGCCTTCGAGTACCAATCAGTTCACAATGACACTTCAATAGAGGAGGAGGCTGAGCAGTATCAACAACCAGAGGTATCAGTTCAGGAGCCCGAACCGGCAAAGTCTCGATTTGATTTTTATTATTCTGACTCTGACGATGATGAAACTGAGCTGTTTGTACCAACTGCATCAACACTTGAGGATGGAATTCTGTATCGTCAAAATGAAGATCTTGGAGCATCCATTGCACAAATGTTTGAAGAAGATCTACCCGAGCCAATCATTTCACCCAGATCAGAGGATGAAGACCTAAAATCTGAAAAATCTTTTCATCCTCAGGTTGACAATTTTGAAGCATGCATTTCACAGATGACGGATGAAGAGCTGAATGCGGAAATCCTAAAATACATCTGTGAAGAAAATGTGGAGCAAAAAGCAGAGCAAATGGAGGAACAAATGACTAACCTTATTGAAGATCCAGTGAATTCAGGCGAAACATCACTGTTTTGGCGAGTACAAATCAAAGATATCACCCAGAAGCTTGACATAATGGAACTTCTTCCAAGTCAAGCACCATACGAACTCCTGATTTTCTTTCTTTCTTTTTAGGAACCACTGGAGCAACAAAGATTAAAAAGGTGGCACAAGCACTAAATGAGACAAAATTCTTTTTGCCACTTTACCGTTGGAAGAACCCTTCAAAAGCAACGCTCATGGGATTGTCTTTAATCGGACATCCAAAACAACGCTGAAACCTCATTGACATATGGATTTCAGTCACATCTGGCTGAAGACCAAAAATTTAGCGCTAGCAGGGAGGCAACCCATGCAATTTGTTGTAATTTGTTTTCATATTTTGTGTGAACTTTTTAATTTTGTGTGTTAGTTTTGCAGGAAAAATAAAAACGGAATTTTTCAGGACAAAGCAAGCCAGTGCAAGCGGGATTTTCACAAAATAAAAATTTGACAAAATCACGAAGATGTAAAGTCAATCGAGAAGAGACGGCCAAGTAAGGAGTCAGCTCTTGAGACGCGTCATAGTGGATTTATTCGTCGAAAGACTTGGTTTTGCAAAAAAAAAAAAACAAAAACTAAGCGTCGCGACGCAAGAAGCAATTTGGCGTCGCGACGCGCATTCGGTAATAGGTCAAAAACCAGCAGCCACCACACACAGATCTCACTCCTTCTCCTTCAACATTTCACAATTTTCTCTCAACACCACCAATCAGCACTTGCACAGCCATCACCGAACCACTACCGAACTCAGCCACTGCCGTGAGCCACCATCAAGCCGAGATTCACACTGCTGCAATCGAAACCGAGAGCCCACAGCCGATTCAACTACCACCGAGATACCTACCACCGTGACTCACTGAGAGAACCACTATCACCGAGACTCAAACCACGAACCAAACCACCGACTATCGAAACACCCTTCACCGAGCCTTCTCCAGTCAAGCACACCATCTTCATCATGAGCCACACCACCATCACAATCGTGACCAAGCCGAGCCGTGACCAAGCCACTACCTTGACAGAAACCGAGCCACTGCCGAGCCTTGAACAGTCGAACCGAGAACCCACCCTTGCCGAGCCGAATCAACCACATATAGCCACCTCGATCTGAGACGCCTACCGCCAAGATCAAACCGAGCCACCCTTGCCGATTCCACCAATCCGCAAGACACCCACTGCCGAGATACAACCGAGCCTCAAATCCCACGACCGAGAAGCCACTGTCGAGCATCACCACCAAACACCAAGATCTACCACTGCCGAAGCCGAGATCTACCACTGTCGAAACCAAGATCTGCCGTGAGCCACCAACAGCCACCGAGTCTTACTGATTCCCAACCGAAACCAGAAACCGAGACCCATCTCAGTCAGAACCACCCCATCTGCTGAGACCGAGCCCTCCTTGCCGATTCCACCAAGCAACAGAGCCACCCACTGTCCAGCCCAAAACCAAAGAAGCACAGGTCCGAATGTTAAAATTAACATTAAAATTTGAAGAAATTAATTTGATAATTTGTGAGGAATTGGAAGTGATGGATCTGATTTGTTGGGCATTGGAAGTGTTGGAAGTATATTGGATTGATTCATAATTTTGGTGGCGAAGTTGGGATTTGTGTGTTGATAGTTTTAGGGTGTATTGTGGGAAACTCTGAGATTTTAGGGGGAACTCTGCCGAAAATTCTGTGAAAATGCCGCTGAAAAGATCCAGGACATCGATTTCTGCCGCACCTACTTTCGATGATTTTAAATTCGTATCAGCCGCTGCGGAGAAGAGATATGAGGACGGAATAACCCGGAAACACCACATTATGGAGAGAGGATTTGATATCAACCCAGGGTTATTTCCAGATATTGATAGGATTATCACAGATTGGCATTGGCAAAAGCTTTGTCAGCAGCCTCACCCATCCTATGCAGCTATTGTGAGGGAGTTTTACGCTAATGGATATGAGCATCGTGCGTATGTGGCAATGGTTAGAGGTCAACATGTAGCATTTGATCCTACTACAATTAACAGATTCTATGGATTACCTAATATGGAAGCTGATGAGTACTCTGCAGTTAAGGAGAGAGATTGATATTATACATTTAACAGAAACATTGTGTGTTCCTAATACGGCTTGGGTATTGAGTAGCAATGGGGAATACCAGAAGATAAGTTTGAGACTACTCAACCTGAAGCAAAGGTGTGGTTCCATTTTGTGACCTAATCGTTGTTACCAGGATCACACATTACTTATGTCACAAAGGAACACATGATCCTGTTATATTGCATTCTGGAGGGCCTTACTATTGATGTTGGACAGCTGATCTCAACAAATATCGCATGGGCTGCAAGGTCAACACAGGCTAGCTTGTTTTACTGTTATTTGATTTCATCATTTTGCACACATGCTAGAATTCCTGTTGAGCCAAGAGAAGAATTGACGCAACCCACATCAACAATTACATCCAGTATCATCCAGCAGTTACGCACAGAGAGACAACTCAAGCTGGAGCATCTTCTTCCGCACCGCAACAACAACAATCATCTCAGCCACAACAAAGATCATCACGGCCTCGCTCTTATTCAGAACGAATGGATCGATTGGAGGAGCGTGTGAACTATCTTACTGATTATAATATTGTAATTGGTCAGGCGTTTCAACAAATGGCGCGAGACTTGCATATCACTGTTCCACAGTTTCCAGATCCACTAGAGGACAACGATGACGAGGAGGCCGACGATTGAACTCAGGTACTATTGTTCACTTCTTTCTATTTATATTTTGTAACGCATTGGGGACAATGCTAAGTTTAGGTTTGAGGGTATGAGTCTATTTTTAAATTTTTTCAAAAATCCGTTAAAATTTTTCGTGTGTTTGATTTCAGTAATTTTATTTTTTCGTATTTTACATGATTGTGTGTTTTTAAAATCGAAAAATCCAAAAAAAAAAAAGTCTGATGATTTGATTGTTTGTTTAGCTAAAAAGTTTTAGGAAAAGATAAATGCTAATTACACTTTTATCCCTAATTTGAATTTTATATCTAGGTCAGACTTGTGAACACTTAAGAAAATAGTTTTGTAAGTAGTTAGATAATAAGGAATTAACAAAGTGACTAGTTAAAATAATCGGTGGTTGATGAATGACCGTTTGACTGAGTTTATGTTTCTGTCTACAATTATTTATGACGTAAGGTAAAAAAAAAATGTCTTAGATCCGAGTTATTAAGTTTGTAAGGGTGTTTTAACACCTAGTGCCCTAAAACCAACTGGTTTGGGAGTCACTGGCCCAAAGCTCGCTACATGGATCAAAGATGTTGCAATATATATATATATATATATATATATATATATATATATATATATATATATATTTCTGAAGTCTGAGTAATTAAGTCCGTAGGGGTGTCTTAACACCTGGTGCCCTAAAGCCAACTGGTTTGGGAGTCACTGACCCAAAGCTCGTTACATAGATGAAAGATATTGTATATAAATAAAAAATAGAGAAAAATCAAAGAAAAAAATTAGAAAAATCACATACCTCACCTGTGTTGATTATAGTAAACAGAACAACTTTAGATACTCAGATTGGTTTGACCCATTAACTACTAAGAATTGAGACGAAATCACTAAGTTGACAACTTAGAGTCGAAACTGTTTACTGGACTATTCACACACACACTTTGAGTCTGATTTAGATATGTTGTTCAAAAGAAAGGATTTTAGTAGGAATATGCATTTTGAAGGTTCCTCTAACTTTGATGTTGAACATTCTCTGAGGACGATATTTATATATTTCTTATCTTTTCTTTTTGCTTTTGTGTGCATTTGTTTCACTACCTTTTTACTTTTGTAAAATGTTTGTGGGTATCATTGCTGTAAACCCTCACGAGACTACAACTCGTCCACTAGGGACACCTAGGGCTTTAAAGGCTTGTTGCATACGCTAAATGCAACCGTGATCCCTACGAAAGTGGCTTAGTTAATTTTATTTTTGTGTTATTTTATGTTTTGCTCGAGGACTAGCAAAATGTTAGGTTTGGGGGTGTGATGAGTGGTAATTATATCACTATTTCCCACTCATTTAACCTAATATTTTGTATAGTTTCTCGGGTTTTGATGTGTTTATTGTTATTTTGCAGATAAATAAATTTTGGAAAGCATTGGAAGCAATTTGGGGCTAAAACAGTGAAAAAGGACAAAAAGGGCATTTTTGTAATTTAGCTGCGTCGCGACGTCTAACGTGCGCCGCCTGCTAACTTGCGCCGGACACGTGGACCAGTCAGAAGAAATTTGCTAAAATGCGCCGGATGCTAACGTACGCCGATCATTCTAACGTGCGCCGTGACACGTGTCATCATTAGAATCGATCATGCTAAAATGCTCCTAGACACGTGTCGTGATTCTATGGTGCCGACACTCAGCGTGACATGTGTCACCCTCTGAATGGACCGAATCATCGGTGAATCATCTTCTGCCACGTGTCAAGATGCCATTGGACCGAATCTTACCGCGTGCCACGTGTCGAAATCCTATTGGACCGACGAAATACGCATCAATAGTCAACAAGTCAAGTCGCGTGGACCAAGTCAACAGAGCCAGTGTCGCGACGCAAGAACGAAGTTGGCGTCGCGACGCCATATGCCGAATCTGCCTATAAATTCAGCTCCTCTTCATTTCATTTGGTGTGCTTTCCTTGCGATTTTTTCCCTGATTTCATAGGAAGCATCTAGTTTTGTAATAATAAAATTATGTATTTTTATTTTTAGTTGTTATTACAGCTTTTTATTTATTTACTTTATGTTTTGTAGTTAAATTTCCGCTGGGGTAAAAGGTGATACCTATAATATAATTATCTAGGTAAATCTCACTTAATTATAATTTATAAATTATAATTTAACCGGATTAATTAATGTCAGACTTTATTACCGCCTATATGGTCGGTCTAAATATAAATTACTTTACCGCCTATATGGCTGGTCTTTATGTGACAGATAATTACTGCCTATATGGCTAGTGTAATTGGACTAAATGGATTACCGCCTATATGGCTAGTTTTAAATGTTTAACATTATTAATTCCTGAGAAAGCAGAACAGAAAATAATTTATATTTTATAATAAGTGAGATTCCTAGATAAGAAATATTAAATGTGGATCCTCTAACCCCAGCATTTTATTTTATTCTAGGGAAGTGATGAAACACAATATTCACACACTTAATAATTGATTTTCTTTATTATGGGTAATTCTTTAGTTTGTTTATTGAGTCTTAAGCTTAATGCTTCTTGTTGTCTGATCACCAATAAGATTGATTGGTAAACTTAAAATGAACTAGACATAGGGATTTTAGGTTTCAGCCTTAGATTCAATAGCCCACGATCTTCCTTGAGGATAGATAACCCTTTAATAGATTTCCTTACAGGATAGACATATACCTGTCGGGCGGGGGTAGCCATAATTGGAACTTGGTCTTAATGAATCCAGGTAATTTGGTTGACATAGACATATGGTTCAATTGGGTTATACTGGATATTTGCGTCTGACCATCGACAGAGGCTTTTGCATATTTTCGTGTTCTAGGTTAGCAATCTGATTTATTACATATAAATAAGAGAATCAATTCATCTTTATAATAATATTGTGTGGAGTCACGACCCTAGATCCTTGAGTCTTTTCTTTTATTTTCCTTAGTATTTTCTTTTGAGTCTGTTTTTATTTTATTTTGCAAAACCACATTCAACCAACTAAAAGCAATCAATTCACTTCTCCCTATAATTAGATACCTGTAAATAAATAGTATCAGTAATTAATAATAACAGTAGGAATTAAGTCCTCATGGAATCGATATTTTTATACTACTTGAACGATACGTGCGCTTGCGTTATACGTGTGTGTTTACGCTGGTCACCATACAGGTCAAGGTCATTGCATACGTATAATCCCTCAATCTCAAGTATCCAGATTATTCCATAGATATAGATATAAACATCAAATCTCTATAGATATAATCATGTCGACGTTTCCATTAGTAATCTCTTAATAACACTTAGAACTCACTTCTATAGTGTACCACGGGCCCATGGATTTAACAGATTACTAATTCCATATTGAATACCTATGCTCTGTACACAGAACTGACGGATCCTATCTTGACACACCCAGGATATACTGAGCATCAATCCACACTCAACGAACATGCGCAGGTCTGATCTGAAAATATCGGTGACGTGACTACCATCAAAGTGTGGATGATAACTCATATATCCACAATGATATCTCAAGTCAAAGAATCATTATCCTCACTCAACTCGAGAAGATTCTTATTGACGTTGGTGTACCATCCATTAAGAATCTTCGGTGAGTTGTTCAATGTTTATCCGTCATAAACACCTACATGTCTATACAAGTCTCCTAAGACTCATGGTTCATTGAGAAACCATTGGAATCCAATATTCCAATATGCGACACGTACTGGTCTCAACGTGTTTACTTAATGACCAAGTAATTGTAAACCTTGGCCTGGAACAGTTAAAGAATGGTGTTGTTATGATACAACTCATGTCAGTTGCGACGCTTTTGCAACTGTATCATAACCAATCACTCTAAGGTCATTTACGTCTTTACCATATAAATAAGAAGTAATATTAAAGAAATTGTTCATTTTATTCATTAATAAAATATTTACACAAGTATTTACTGGGAAAAATCTAAGAAATTGACGATTTGAGTACCAACCCTAACAAAATCTCCCACTTGCTCTGAGGTTGAAGACACTCATGAATAACAAGAGTACCAGTGCGGACAATAAGATTAAATGGCATAGCTGTAGCCTATAGCAAGGATAGAGAACGAAAGTCTAGAAGTAGCCCTTAAGAAGGAGTTACCACTAGCCTCAGCAGCACGGCCTGGAGCCAAGAGATAGGGTATGGAAATAATAAAGAATAATGCGGGAAGTGATAAGAAAGTTCAGTACATTCAGACACATAGATAATGTAGCGCGAAGGCAATAGCGTAAATGGAAACCTCAGCATAGTTGATAAAAGTTATGGAGCCCTAAGCCATGGAGTAATCGATACAGATCCCAACAGAATATATGATAAATTTTTTTTCAGTAGCTCTACTCTAGTAAGTATATAGAAACTTAACCAGACCATTACCGAGCTTAAGTAAATAACAATAATGTGTATTCACAGATCTCTGTGGAATACATGTATTCACCCCTCAAATTAGAGCCCAGTAAAGAGAAGAACAGGTAAAGAAAAGTATCTGACGGAATAGACATATCACGAGATGGCTAAATAGCCAAACTAATGAGTTCAACGAAACCTAGATAAGAAATATGAGATAGTAATATTTTGTACGAGATAAAATAAATTGAATTCACGGTATGTCTAGGCAGATCTAAAAGAAATAAACCGCTTTATCATAGAACAGACAACCTTCAATAAAGTATAGGCTCAAAGGAGTAAGAAGCTAGAGTAAGAAACGTAGAGAACAACCCCCAGGAGTTAGAGATACAATTTATAAATAGCCCCTCATTATACTCGAATGGAATGACTAGTAAGAGAATAACACCCAAACTAAAAGTATTAATGATGATACCATAACCTGTCAAAGATGATGTAGAGCTTCCAGGGGAGTAATGACTTAAGAGGGTTAAGAAACTGAGATTAGTAGGAAGAATAACAGAGGTAGTATGATAGGAGTTTGAAAGAGCATGACTCTTAAGGAGGTTCCCATTAAGAGGTAGTAAGGCCAATAGTCGGAAACAAATCAAGAGTAAAGTCGAAGAAGGAAATTCAGATAGTACCTAGCTGAAGTAACTTAGTGTGGAAGCCAACATCAGATATGTATACACGAGTGTACTAGGCTTATAGATAAGCAACACTTACAACTACAACACGGGTAGCTAGTGAGATCACCACAATCGAAAAGGCTTCAAGACCAATCCTCACCCTTCCAACCCTCGTTAGACAAAAGCAGTGAAGAATGACCTCGATGTTCGCCTCACGATACTTCCACAAACGAGTGAATTCACAGTGGTAGTAGACCGAAACATAAAAACCTTCAGATATAGTACAAGAGCAGTATAGAAGAGGAAAATAGTTCTAAGTAAAAATTTGGAAGAGAAGTTGTCTAGATGAAAGGATGAAGAGAGAAAGTATTAGACAAGCAATAATGCAATAAGCGTTAGACAAGACTAGGAATATGTAAAAGATGATATCCTTCGAATAATGAGACAAAGACATAGACCAAAACAGTTCTAGGTATAATATAGAGCAGGAAAGAAGATAAATGACAACAAGTAAAATGTTTGGAGGTGGAAATGTCGAGGTAAGACGACAATAGAAAAAGATACTAGATAAAAAATGACAGAGGTACATAAGTACCAAAAATAAACATTTGAAGTTTAAGTTCAGTAGTACTAAAGAACAACAAGCTTTCTCAACGTCGAGATAAGACTGGAATTCCATTAGATAGGAAATGGAAGGAAGGTAGCGAGCATGACCCATAAATTCCCATACAATATACCTTGCTAAGAAACAAGGCAAAGTATGACCTGAAATAGATTTATTGAGGTATAACATAGAGACGACCAAAGAAACTAGATATATGGATATTATTGAGACAATGACAACACCTGATAGAATAAGACTATGGGAATAACTTAAAGTGGGATATTTTTTAAGTGCAATCAGGCTAAGAGAACAAGCCAGTGTAAAGGATAGTTAACCAGATTTATAGTAACAATGAATTTAAAGACATGAAAGAGTGTGAACATTAACCTGAATCGAATCGCCAATGTCGACGTTAGTAGTAAGCTCGAAGTACATGAAGAAATTAACCATGAGCTATGAGAACTTAGAGGACGGAGCCCGTAAGTAGTTGGAAATTAGCAAAGAAGTAATAGATAGCTAAATAGTTAAGTTAAGAGAATGAATGCCAAGATCAGGTTGAGCATGTGGAATTAGAGATTTATTAAGTATGATCATTTTTACTAGCGACAAGGATTATCCTTGTATATATTTATTCCAGAGTTATGATAGAATGTGAAGAAGCCTAACTATAGGAAACATAATTATCTTTAAAGATCTGAAGGTATCAGTTAAGAAGGAATTGAAGATACACTCATAAGGTCATTAAAGGAGTTATATTATAAAAAGAGATGTGAAAAAGCCTAACCATAGAGGATGTTAGTATAACTAAAGACTCGGAAGTACCAAGAATTAGAAAACAAGATAAGATAAGTAAGAATGGTATATGTAGTAGGACACTATTTACAAACATTATTGAAAATACTGCATTTTAAGTAGCACAGTCTTTTAGGGGAATTAGTATTGAAGTTGGGGAGTAGGTTCACGAGTAGTGGAGAAACCTTGGCATTCGACCGAGCGTATACAACGTTACTTATTAGCTAGAGCACTAACGAGTATATATTGAATCAAGAGGCGAAGTACTTTAAGGATGCATAAAACACAAGGAAACTAAAGTTATTAAACTTGGTTAGTATTAGAGGGGATAGAAAAACAATAACAGAATGAAGGGAATATGGAGCAACATTAAAATAACATGAATCATATAAAAGTCATGATAAGATGGTGTCTAGACGATAAATGTTATGGGAACTAAAATCTTAGGAATAAAGGTAATCTTGACGACTATTACATTATGGAACGCATGATACATGATATAAATCAAGTTCGAACACGTATACATTTATGAAATGACCTTTTGGACATTCGGAAAATTCCTCGCAGTTCCGATACAGAATTCATTCCAAGATTATATCTGAATAGTTGGTGGTAATTGGGCTATAACATTTTCATACGATCTCTGATATTTATGAACTTTATATCTTCGGAAATCTAAGACCGAGACCTATAATTTCTGTGTTGGACATTTTTCCAAACTCGAATCAGAAGCGGGTCAAAGAGTGTGATTTTCGTGGATGCTATAGTAGAATTCGGGAATAGTCTAGATTTCGGGTGCTGTGGCTCAATCATAGCCACCCATTTCATAATAAAAATCAACCTCTTTGCCTATAGAAATGGCACTATTCCCTTATCTTCTTAAGCGAAAAACGTGAAGGGCTTGTATGGGAGCCTTCTCATGCCAATTTTTCTTCTCATATTCACATCTTCAAGTTATTTTGATCCATTCAAGCTTCATTCCAAGCTTGGTAAGTTTCATTTCTCTTTCTATCTTCTCAATTTTCAGTTTTGAGCAAAGGAATTAAAACACCCAATTCTCACCTTGTAAACCCTAGGGTTTGGATTAGCTTAATTGGCAATGTTTAAGTTGTTATCATGCATCTTGAGAGGTGTCATGGCAGTTGAAGCATGGAATGAAGTCTATATGTGTATGAATGTGTTGGGGGATTGCTTTTGTTATTTGATGATACAAAAATAAATGGTTTGAGTTTGAATTGAGGATATAAAATGAGTTATGTTAAGTTGAGTTGTAGTTTGGATGATAAGGTTGGGGATTACTTGAGCTTTGTTATTAGAGGTTGATGTGTAGCCCTAGAATTGGGGCGAGCATGGCGACGCCATCAAGCTCGTGTCTTGATGTATAACAAGAGGAGCTCTATGCCTCAATTCTATTTAAGTGGGCGTCACGACACCCAACACCCAACATCGCAATGGGTAAATAGAGGAAGCTCACTGCCTCAGTTCGGTCCATGTGAGCGTCGCAACGCCAAGAGACCAGAGTCGCACCGCACAACTTTTTTTTTTTTCTGAGAATCAGATTTAGCCATTTCAGATTCATCTTATGAAGTTAGGGGGAACTCTAAGGGCTTCATATCAGTATACATTTATGCAATAGATCATGTCACAAGCGTAGTACGATATATAGTTATAATAGTTCTAAGGAATATTCCACGACTTGTATTCTAATTAAGTTTATCGCTTATAGATCATCGCAGGAACCATAATTCCCTTCGGTGAAGTAGTACCTGCCTAATCCTAAAATCGGTGAGTGGACCATTTTCTTAAACTGATTTTATTTAATTATTTTGACATCAGACTTACTATTTAAGCACATAGGGCGTTAGCCAGATTTATTTCTAGTTGTTTTAAGAAACAATATGTTTTAGGAAGATAAGTTTTATTACAGTTGTTTTAAGAATGATGATGTTTTTATAAAGAAATTATTTTCAAAGCTTGAGTTTTGTGATTTCTCGAGGCATGGGGAAAAACTCACCTCAGTTGTAACTTAGTACAATATGGAATTGACGGACACAGATATCGTGTGCACATGCAGTTCAGGACTAGGGATGCAAGATGCCTCTAGATCCAAGATTCTGAGTCAGGATAATATGATAGATCCGCACCCCTAGCTCCAGTTCTGTGGTTGGGGGACGGCGAGACGTAACACCCCAAGACCCCCAGATTATACGTATAGGGGGACGGTGAGACGTATCACCCTCATGCGTTAGATATTCAGATATAGATTTTTCATATACAGATTTCTCAGAAATAAATTTTTAAAAAATGATTTCCAGAAAAAGAATTTTCAGAAAAGATAAGTTTTATGAAAGAGTTTTCAGAAAAGATTTTCCAGACTAGTTTTGCAGAAAGAGTTTTGTTTTCAGATAAGAAACAGATTTCATAAAAGATTATTTTCTGAGAGGATTTACGGTTCTTAGAACCATAAATTTTCTGAAAGAATAAATTTTCATTTTAAACTGTCCATTCACTAGATCATTCAAACGATCTAACCCCCACTGCTAGTTTCCTTTTTTTACAGGTACACTCGGAGGACGAGCTCGAGAGGATGGATACTAATGGCAGTCACTAGGAATGTTGAGTCCACCAGGTCAAGTCAGAGATAGAGTTCAGTCAGAGTCAGAGTAAAGTCTTTCACATAATGTATGTATAGTAAAGTTTGTATATGTAAGAGTTAGAAGTGTCCATGTCAAGAGTATAAGTGTAATGATATTGAGTATTGAGTTATGAGCATTAAAATGCATTATATACTATTGAGTGAGGCGATGGTCCCTATGCTTGAATATATGAGTGAGATGAGAATAGTAGTATTAATCATAGTCAGAGGCTTAGAGGATTGAACGGCCTATTCCTTGCTGGTAGCATCTCCTGGAAGGGGATGTTACATGTGTCTAGTGTTCTCGCATTATTCCATGTGTTTTTCCTTACTCTAAGCTTTCTAAAAGTGTAATTAAGACTTGACTTATTCTTTTAAAAATGTTGTTGGGGACTTTCTTTCTTTAAAAAATATAATTTTAATTATGTCAGGAAATGAGCTTGTGGCATGCCATAAACTGAGTTGTGTCACGCTACAAATCTGGTTTGAGGTACTGTCTCGAAATTGGCCTTGGTTTTGGCGCACCGCAATCTGCTTCCTCTTAAGTGGGGCCACAAACTAAGTTTGTGGCACACCACATATTAAAATTACATTCTTCCTCAATTTGACACTATCGAGTGGCATGCCACAACTCAAGTGGTGTCACACCACAAGTCCCATAATCCGGATGATGGCTATTCAACGTCTAATTTGCAGAATCTTCACCTGATGAAATCTGACTTCATTTTTTTGCAATCCGGACCTACAAATCACATGATAAACACATCAAAGCATTCACAAGGATCAATTTAATTCAAAAAATACATGGTAATTGTGCGATAAATATAGATATATTTGTTAGTCCTCGAGTAAAAAATAAAAGAAAATAATTAAAACAATAACAATAAAAAAACAAATTACAGTAAGCCACTTTTGTAGGAATTATTATTGCATATAGCATAAGTAACAAGCCTTTAAATCTCTATGTGTCTATAGTGGATGAGTTATAGTCTCTCAAGTGCTTACAACAATGATACCCACAAGCATCTACCAGGCAAACATATAATCACACATTCATGCAAAGAGAACAATTAAGGCAATCAAAATAGTCATGGTTAGTTATACATAATAATGGTATCCTCAGATAATACTTAGTAATGAAGTCAAAGAAACTTTCAAAGTACTCAACTCAAACTTAAATCCAACTTCTTGAATAAATCATCTAAGTTAGACTCACAGTGTGTGTGTAAAGATATGGTCATAGCTCGTTCTCCAATTAAGTCAACTTGGTGATTTCGTCTAGAAAATTGAGATTCGGTGCCTAAATATCTCAAAAAGCTCAGTGTCTAACTATTTTTGCTCAGTGTGATACTGTTTTTAAGATTTTTCTTCATCACATGGTAGTTTTTACACTTGCCTATGAGTTATTTCACACTTATAGATTATAGGTGTTTTTTTTTTGTTTTTTTAATTTTCTTTTCTTTTTTTAACTACATCACACTGTTAGTGTCATACACATGCCACAAGATCTCTAAACAATGATTTGTGTGTGAATTTAACAAGTTACGGAAATACTTACATTGATGTTGGGTGAAATTTCAAAATTTCCAACAAGGATGAAGAAGCTCCAAGCTTTGAAGATGAGTTCCAAACTCTTGGGTGAGTTTCCCTATCACCTTGTTTGACTCCCAAAGTGCTAGCTTTAACAAATTTTGAAGCAAATTTTTTTCCCACCAATTAGAGAGAAATTCGGCCAAGAGAGGTAATGAGAGAGATGAGTGAATAGTAATGGTTTACTTGGTTGTTGTGTGCTTTAAAGAGTTTAATAAATATTGCCAACCACTTCCATCATTTTTTGACAAGTTAATGTAAGTTAAATGGCTCCCACCATTATAAATTCTAAATTTAAGTTGGCTCACACAACTAGACTTTGGGCCGGGTTCGTTTAATCCGACTAAACAAATTTTTCATCGCTAAATAATTATGCCTAGCAAAATTATTGCGATACTCGCTTACGAATTAATTCCAAAATAATTCGTTCGCTTGAATTAAAATCCAATTTTAATTCCTCATTGAAATCCAATTTCAATTAATATATCTGATATATTATTTTAGCCCAAATAAATAAATTAAATAGAAAAATCCAATTTAACTATTAAATTTATTTTACCGATTAATTCCAAATTAATCGAGCTCTCTCTTCTAGACGAATTTAATACTAGATAAATTCTTGCCGCAATTAATCCCAGATTAATTTTCTCTCTCATAATTAATCCCAGATTAATTCTGTTTGAGTCAAATGTCATTGGTGAATCTTTGGGAAGAGACCCAAGAGATTCCTAGATATGTTTTCAGTAAATACGCTCATCGGACTATCCGAACACGTGCGTACCCCGTACCACGTTCTCACCGATTTACAAGACATGGTTGGCTTCTAGCAAAGCACTGTGCCTACCCGATTCTCCAGAAATATCCACCGAGGAATATTATCTGTATCAGGCGTAGTAATACAATGTATATGTGTAATACGATCCAATATCAAATGTCACATGCTAGTCCTAGGGCTGGCTCTGTGTCTGCCCCGTACGAAACATATATCAGATCCCACGTAACTAGTCTCTGTAATCGGATAATCATGACCTAATCATACTATCCCGATAGCTGCAGCATTTAAGAGTACTAGTATCTTATCCTATGTGACCATCATCTCCATATGACTGAAGTGATACTCTCATCTTGACATCACACCCAATACACTACGATTCTCAATAAACCCAGTAGAGGCGTACACAGAACCTGTTAAAGCTCCAGACGACCAATACCAAAGCAAACTGATTGTCGCAAGTAATAGCGATGCAAGTCTCAGGTTAAAGATCACATACACCTACCCTGATTCAGATTCCCATAGACACATAGTCATAATACCAATGGAAATCCGATGGGTCTATCCAGAGCGAAGCTGTTCCCGGTCCAACGGCTAACAGAACCTCTTATCACACTTGCATAAGTATCCAATACTTAAATATATGAGAACTATGCCGTTAAGCTTCCATAACGCGCACAAGTTTAATACTAGTCTATTCCGCATTATCGATGTCCATTCTCGATAATACTACGACTAGGGATATTTAATGATTAAACCGTTCGTGGATTAATACTGTCTCATATCTTATTAATCTGATTTAACCATATGGACTTTTTTTTATTAATAATCCAAGTAATCCAATTACATAATGATAAAATAGCAATTCCCTTATCACATAATTAAATTGTACGAAAATATCATGTTTTTTTACAAATAGTGATGCTATAGGTCATAATTGTCCAACAATCTCCCACTTGGCTCATAGCCAATCACTCAAGTATCTAACACCTGAACTATGTACATGTCGCTCAAACCTTTGCTAAGATATAACTTTCGTCAGTAGATCTGCAATGTTGTCATCTGATGCGATCTTCTCGATTTTCACATCACCATGATGTATGATCTCACGAATCTGATGGAAATGTCGAAGTACATGCTTGGACCGTTGATGAGACTGCGGTTCCTTAGCCTGTGCTATAGCCCCATTATTGTCACAATTCAAAGGTACAGGCTCAGCTGCTAACGGAATGACTCCTAATCCAATTAGGAATTTACGGATCCAAACTGCTTCTTTTGCTGCCTCAGCTGCAGCAATATATTCCGCTTCTGTTGTTGAATCGACAACAGTATCTTGTTTGGAAGATTTCCAACTTACTGCTCCGTTGTTCAAACAAAATATGTACCCTGATTGCGACTTACAGTCGTCTTTATCGGTTTGGAAACTTGCATCAGTGAACCCAGTCACTTCAAGTTCTCCTTCCCCATAGACTAAGAAAGCATCCTTAGTTTGTCTAAGATACTTAAGGATGTTCTTTACAACAATTCAGTGACCATCACCTGGATCGGCCTGATAATGACTGCACATGCTCAAAGCATATGAGACATCAGGTCGCGTACATATCATGGCGTATATGATCGATCCGAATGTAGAAGCATACGGGATCCGACTCATTATATATCTCTCATCTTGAGATTTAAGACACATGTCCTTAGATAGAGATATGTCATGTGACACTGGAAGCAGCCCCATCTTGGACTGTTCCATGTTGAATCTCTTCAACACTTTGTCAATGTACGAGCTCTGGAAGAGTGCGAGCAGCTTTCTAGACCTATCCCGGTAGATCCTTATTCCCAGAATAATGGATGCTTCTCCCAGGTCTTTCATGGAGAATTTTAATGAAAGCAAAGCTGTCACCGATTGTAGCATGGTAATGTCATTTCCTAAAAGCAATACATCATCAACATATAGGACAATGAATGTCAGTGCGCTCCCACTAACCTTCTTATATACACAAGAATCATTTTTTTTGAATGAAATCATATTCTTTTATGATCTCATCAAAACATTGGTTCCATGAACGCCATGCTTGCTTCAATCCATAAATGGATCGGTTTAACTTGCAAACCTTGTTTGCATGTTTTATCACGACAAAATCGTCAGGCTGTTGCATATAAACATCCTCCAAAAGGTTTTCGTTAAGGAAAGCGGTTTTAACATCCATCTGCCATATTTCATAATCGAAATATGCAGCAATAGCAAGCATTATCCGAATGGATTTCATCATGGCAACAGATGAAAAAGTTTCGTCGTAATCGACACCATGTCATTGACGATACCCTTTCGCTACAAGCCTAGCTTTGTACGTTTGTATGTTGCCTTCCATGTCTGTATTTTTTTTGAAGACCCATTTACAACCAATCAGCTTAACGCCTTCTAGTGCATCAAACAGTGTCCAAACTTGGTTGGTATACATGGAATCCATTTCGGACTTCATGGCCTCTTGCCATAAAGCGGATTCGATACCTTATATCGCTTCCTCATACGTAGCTGGTTCATCTTCCTCATTAAGATTAATATCTACATGAGGTGATATAAGAAACTCATACCTCTTAGGTTGTTTTCTGACTCTCTCCGATCTACGCGGTTCTTGTGTATTAGAAGATTATGGAATAGTCACATCCCTGATGGAATGTTGGTGTCCCGTGAAGGGGTCAGTGTCAAGAACAGTATCACTCTGATTTTCATCGAGTTCTACTTTCCTCCCACTTATCACTGCATCTATGAATTCATTTTCGAGGAAAACTCCATGAAGAGCAACAAATATCTTGTTCTCTTGTGGGTTGTAGAAGTAATATCATTTGGTTTCCCTAGGATAACCTACAAATAGGCACTTATCCGATTTGAGTTCAAGTTTGGTACCATCGAAATGTTTAACATATGCCCAACATCCCCAAATATTCAGGAATGAGAAACCCAGTTTTTTCCTATTCATATTTCATATGGAGTCTGTCCAACAGACTTTGATGGAACCTTGTTAAAAATAAGTATTGCATTATTTAATGCATATCCCCAGAAGGAAATTGGTAGCTCAGTGCGACTCATCATTGACCTTACCATGTCCAACAAAGTTTGGTTTCTCCGTTCGGACACACCGTTCAATTGAGGTGTTCCGGGAGGAGTCCACTATGAAAGAATACCATACACTTTCAAGTAATCTTGAAACTCATTGCTTAAGTATTCTCCAACATGGTCCGACCGCAATGTTTTAATACTTTTGCCGGTCTATTTTTCTACTTCGTGTCGAAACTCTTTGAATTTCTCAAAAGTTTCCGACTTATGTTTCATAAGACACACATAACCATAACGCGATGCATCATCCATAAAGGTTACGAAGTATTCATATCCACCTCTAGCCTGACTAGACATGGGCCCACATACGTCACTATGAACGAGGGCTAACAACTCGGTGACACGTACACCTTTACCACTAAAAGGTGTTTTAGGAATTTTGCCTAATAAACAAGATTTGCAGACAACATATGAATCAGGATCAAATCTGTCCAAGTATTTATTCTTCGAAAGAGTGGATATACGAGTCTTGTTAATGTGTCCCAGACGATAATGCCACAAATAAGTCTCATCTGATTTACTCAATTTGAGTATTTGTTTGTCATGTTATATGTTTGAGATTCATTTATATTCAAAATATAAATATCATTATTAACATCTACTGTACATATCAAAATGTCATTTTTATATACAAAACACCTAGTGTTCATGAATACAAAGGTATACCCGCATCGGGTTAAATTAGATACAGAGATGATGTTTCTAGTCAAACTAGGTTCTTTCTATAACATAGAGCAACTTCTCAGATCCCATGACTATCCTGAGATTCATTTCCCAGTCTGGAAATTGGAGCCATTAAAGACATTTTCGCCCATGATTATGTCCCCAACGTTAATCTTTCCAGCCATCTTGATTGCTATAGTCCAACTATCCAATCAACGATTTCGGGTATACTCAAAATGCAATGGTTACTATAGTCCAACTATATAACCAACTACAAATGGAGTAGTGTCTTGTACAGTCTAACTGTTCAAAGAAATCAACAAAAGATATTAGTCCAACTAATATATATATAACGTGATATAATAATAAAAGAGCGCATATTAGCAAGTATTAAACGGAATTGTAAATTTAATACTAGCCTCCCACTATTTTTCGGCGAGCCTCTAACCCTCTGTTGAGTACTCGGGAAACCCAGTTTCCTAGTGGGCTAGGATCCTGTTAAATAACACACAACCTTGACTTTGGCCAACAAGCTGTATGAAACTTAACTAGGTAGATCTCTAAGATAAATTGGATCCCATCCAATTCCTAGATCCGGTAGGGGGACCTCCAAGTCCAAAACATATATCCAATATATTTTCTAACATTTTCCTCTGAATCAACTAAGCCTTGGCTTTGGCTCAACAAGCTTAATGATTCCAGTTAAGCGCGACCCATTGACAGTGGGAAAGCTTCGTAATCCATGTCGATATACAGAAGTGACCTTGACTTTGGCTAACAAGTCACAACTGCCCAAGACATGCGGTATATAACAAAGCTTTCATGGTTCAAACACATCCGCGATGGACAATGATCTTGACTTTGGCCAACAAATCAAAGTCAATCTTGGATCTTGAGAAAGAACTACTCAATGGAAGGAAAACGCTTAATATTAAAGTGATGGTGTTTTTCGTAAATTGGCAACCAATTTATTATCTTTGATTATGTCTCATCATACACCCTTAAACATGCATTCTAAAAGGATAATAAGGCGTGATAAATTAATAATGATATGCAGATGGATATATAATACAATTTGTCCCTAGAATAAATCTCTCTCTTTACTCTCTCCTGCTAGCACTTTACATTCTTCTACCCAATTACATAATACATATAGAAATCTCATTTACATTGATGAGAATTGGTGAGAAGAGAAATACAAATAGATAAGGAAGGTGATAGGCTGGACACACATGTCCAATTTAAACAAATACAATATTTACAATAATTTCCAAAATTGTCCTCACCCTTCTAATATCCATCTGATATACATTATTCAAGAAATACATCCAAGTATTCACGTAAAGCATGTTGTCAATCAATCTAATCCAATTAATTAATCTTTAATTAATGACCATCCAATATTCATACAACGATTTGATTTGAGTGAGTCCAACTCGTTTAAGAATAAATACTCAAAGTACATATTCTTGAATTATATTGAACTATAATTTTAAATCCAATTTTAATTGTATTCAATACTAATTCATGTTTAATTCCAAATTAAACAATTACAGTTATTTTAGTGCCTTAAAGACTTGGATTCCAAATCCAATCCAATTGGGTCCCAAAGGTCCAATTAGCATCCAATGCCAATTCAATTAAGTCCAATGGGCTTTTAATTAATTCTTTAGGCATGGACTTTGGCCATTATGGATCCAACCCATAATGCCTTGGCCCATTTAGGAATCACCCTATGCCAAAAATCAATTTTGGCCCAATTAAATTTTTTTAAAGGCTCAAAATCATATTTTGGACTTTATGGAAATGATTTTAGGCCTAATTGGATGCAACCCAATTGTCCAAAACCATACTTGGCCCAACAAAGCCCATTAGCCCAAATACAATTTTAGGAACTAATTTAAATTAACATAATATTCCAAATATCATATTAATCAAATTAAAGTGTAATTAACATAATTAATTAATTAATCTAATATTTCCAAAACATTAATTAATCTAATTAATCATGCTTTAATTTCAATTCATGTCCAACACAAACTGAAGCAAAATCAATTCATCCAACATGGTTCATACTCACGGCAATAGCAAGAAATAACATCCAATTTTGATTTCAATCCAATTAAATCAACAATTAACATTCATTTCATGCCTTAAACACATCCAATTGTCTAATTTCTAAAAATTATCATGAGATATTCCTATGGTTGAATTCATCCAAGGTAAGATTTTTGGGAAAATTTGATCTAATCAATTTTTCACAAATCCAATCATGCATAATACTCTAAGTCATCATCATCCAACCATAACCAAACAATCAATTTAGAAATATAAATTCTCCAAGCAAAATCCCCAAATTAAAGTGTATAAACCCTAGAATTCCAAATCAAGTTTAGGAGGCTCTAGATACCATAGTTAGTGTCATACACATGCCACAAGATCTCTAAACAATGATTTGTGTGTGAATTTAACAGGTAAGTTGCGGAAATACTTACATTGATGTTGGGTGAAATTTCAAAATTTCCAACAAGGATGAAGAAGCTCCAAACTTTGAAGATGAGTTCCAAACTCTTGGGTTAGTTTATCTATCACCTTGTTTGACTCCCAAAGTGCTAGCTTTAACAAATTTTGAAGCAAAATTTTTCCCCACCAAGTAGAGAGAAATTCGACCAAGAGAGGTAATGAGAGAGATGAGTGAATAGTAATGGTTTACTTGGTTGTTGTGTGCTTTAAAGAGTTCAATAAATATTGCCAACCACTTTCATCATCTTTTGACAAGTTGATGTAAGTTAAATGGGTCCCACCATTTTAAATTTCAAATTTAAGTTGGCTCACACAACTAGACTTAGGGCAGGGGTTCATTTAATCCGACTAAACAAATTTTCGTCGATAAATAATTAAATAATTATGTCTAGCAAAATTATTGCGATAGTCGCTTACGAATTAATTCCAAAATAATTTGTTCGCTTGAATTAAAATCCAATTTTAATTCCGTATTGAAATCCAATTTCAATTAATATATCTGATATATTATTTTAGCCCAAATAAATAAATTAAATAGAAAAATCCAATTAACTATTAAATTTATTTTACCGATTAATTCCAAATTAATCGCGCTCTCTCTTCTATACGAATTTAATCCCAGATAAATTCTTCCCGCAATTAATCACAGATTAATTTTCTCTCTCACAATCAATCCCAGATTAATTCTGTTCGAGTCAAATGTCATTGGTGAATCTTTGGGAAGCGACCCAAGAGATTCCTGGATATGTTGGCAGTAAATACGGTCATCAGACTAACCGAACACATGCGTACCCCGTACCACGTTCTCACCGATTTACAAGACATGGTTGGCTTCTAGCAAAGCACCGTGCCTACCCAATTCTCTAGAAATATCCACCGAGGAATATTATATGTATCAGGCGTAGTAATACAATGTATATGTGTAATACGATCCTGTTGGGGTTATTCGGGCGGAAGCGCGACTATCGAGCAAAATCGACTTTTAAACTTTTTATTAGTCCCGAGGAATAATTGGTATCGTATACCAATTAAAAATTTGTATTTTGCCCTAATCTATCATGACAGTCATAGGTATCATAATTTCACCAAATTACGATTTTACCCATAATGCGATTTTACGAAAATTTCCAAAACGCTTTCGGAACAATTCCAAAAATTTCAGGAATTTTTCCTATGTATTATTATACTTCCAATTACATCCACAACAACTCAATCTCACAAATTAAGCCAAATTGAATTAATTACAAATTAATCAAAATAATTTTCAAATTAAATCAATTCATATCCATAACCAAATCCAATTTGATCAATTCAATGAGTCCCACCATAAAGTTACTCTAAAACAATTCTATGTCACTTACGAGTGGCTAATATAACTCTATAATGGCAATATGAGTATTCAATACCCTAATTAGGTCAATTACATGAATTGCCCTAAATTTATGTACACATGCTATATAAAGCCAATCAATTGGGTTTCTCACCAAGCAAGCATAAATGTAAGCTACATCATATATAACATAATTGGAACATATTGAAAAATAATTTTCCAACACAAAGGTAAAAGAGGAATTACCTTAATTCCTTTTCATCACTTTGTCTAAGCTCCAATGGTAAAGATTATGTTTCTGAATTAATATCAAGCTTATCCAAATGAAAAGCCCTAAATTGATTTTTGCTTGAAACAATTTCAAAGGAACAAAAGCAAGCCAAGCCGACGTAACCCTTTATAGCCGAATGGTCTTCATTCTTCAGCAAACGGCTGAATAGCCATTTCAATGTAAATGGCCAAAACAGCCATAGCTTCAGCAAAAATGGCTTAATAGCCATTTGAAAAGCAAATCGCCAAGTGCCCATTTCAATATTAAATGGCCAAACAGCCACATGCAGCAATTCATAATTGGTCAAATGGTCTTTGAGCCATAGAAGAGAATGAAAGTCAATTGCTTTTCTCTCTCACTGTTACAACGAAAATGGCAGAAATAAAATGAAAATGAAACCCTTTTTCATTTCTTCCAATTTCGCCGAGAGAGAGAGACCGAAAAAAAATGGAGAGCAATTTAGGTATTTATAGTACATACAACACTTGGCCATAAAGAATCCACATATATTCTAAATATATGGACTAAATTTTGCCGCACCATATTATGCTTATCCATATAAGCTTAATACTCTTTAATTAATTAAACATTTAATTAATTAAATTAATCATATCAATTAATTAAATTGTGACAAATTTAAAATTAACTAAATAACATCACATGTGTCCAACACATGTAAAATTTCATTAGTCATTTGTATAATTAATTAATCAAATAACAATTATTTATTAAATTAATCTACATGTACAAGTGTTATTTTCCAATTAATACTAATGTGTATCTAATCATATTATGTATCATATACACATGCACATTAAATAATAAAATACCACAACATGTGTAACATTACGAATAATCAAATTATATGTTATTAAATGCCCTATTGCTCTACGAGTATTCTTTTTTAGCGAGACTCTCTAAGTTTAGGTTTATCCGTCACGAAATCCAATTTTGTGTCCATAATCCACCCACTCATGGATTATGACGACCGCAGATAATCTCGCTAAACTATGCAAGTCGAGGTCAGTGCATACGTATAATCCATCCGTCACAGGCTATCCATATTATACCTGAGATATAGATGAGAACGTCAAATACATTCGGTATAATATAGTCGACTTTCAATTTACGATCTCGAAATAACACTCGGAAATAATATCCGAAGTTATACCACGACCATGGATTTACTAGATCGTAAACATTTGCGGATGTCTATGTCCTGTACATAGGACTGACAGATTCTATCTTGATACGCACTGGATATCATGAGCATCATTCCACACCCAACGAACATGCGGAGGTCTGATCATGAATAGATCGTTGACGTGACTGCCATCAAAGTGTGAAGGATAACTCATATATCCCACTGTGGTATCTCAAGTCGAAAGACCACTATGCTCGCTCAACTCGAGAAGGTTCATATTGACGTTGGTGTACCATCTATTAGGAAACCTTTCGTGAGTCGTTCAGTGTCTTATCAAATAAACACCTACATGTCTATACAAGTCTCGCGAGACTCATGATTTACTGGGATAAACCATCAGACCAAGTCACGATATACGACATGCACTAGTCTCAATGGATTTTACTAACCGACCCGTGTTAACAAATCTTGACCATGAACGTTATTTAAGGATATACAACTAATAGTGCGCTTCTCAATGTCAATTACAAACTAAGTTCTAACTACACACTATACTGTAAATCCTAGGGTCTTTGTCTAATATACACGTATCACTTAACCAGATTCAGTTTCGATCTAATCGTAATCAGATATCTAATCGCAATTATCCAGATTGGCACTCCGAGCACCAACCCTAACAATTTCTCCCACTTGCTCTAGTGCCAATCCATGGTATTATATACACATCTCAATGTGTATCGCATACTCATGGCCCTCAAGAGCTCATCAGCACTCAAGAGGTAGGCAACAACAAGTAAGCCCGCTTAACAAATCGAGTCTGTCAAACAAACCCAACCATTTTCCTTAGCCAGCATCATTCATATTTTGTAGAATCCAAATTCCACAACAATATGACTCAGATGCTATATCAGTATTGTGCTATGGCTACTAAGTTGTCTATGTATTTTGAATCAAATCCAAATACTATAAGACAACCGCAAGCAATACACTAATAAGAAAACTTATAATCTTTTGGGTCACTTCGCAACTTCATAAGTCAATACTTCACAAGTTGTAATTGATTCCACTAGATTAGTAGAATCAACGGCGACACTCTCACTGCATCGTTTCTGACTTTATATGACATAAACCATCTAATGTCATAATTAGGATCAAAACTAATCTGACTTTATGGTTTCTGACTAAATTCTCCATGAATAAGAAACTCATTCTTAATATCTCAAAGATCATAAAGAACATGTTTCAGGACCCATCATATAGTCTGCATCATATCAAAATAACTTGTAACAATTATATTAAATTGATATTTATAATCGCACATATTACAATATTCAATACGCCATCATCTTATGATGCATAATATTGACTAGACATTCTAATCAGTATCACTTTCGACAAAGGAATCATCCTTTACGAAAGATGAATACTATATACATAAAAGACACGTTAACTGTCAAACAGTTATACTAACTGGCATACAAATAGTCTCGCTGTGTCCTTTATTAGATCATATCTAATACGCGACTAATAGAAGTATCTCACAAGTCTCTCAGTTTTATATCATATAGAAAACTTTATATCAAATATAACAAAGACTACTCTCACTGCCAATTTGGAGAAAAGATGACTTAGGATATGTAATACTAGAAAGAAATTTGTACGCTCCCACTGACCCTACTGACAAAAACGTATTCTCTATATTTCGATAAAACCAGACAATCTGACTATATCAAAATTAAGAACACAGGTTTTCAGAAAGCATATCTGAGTCTACAATAGGCTCCATAAGCTAGTATATCAAACTGTGATCTTAGCAGAATACAAACTCTAGGGCCATTCTAGAATGAACTTCTTCAAACAAAGAAATCACGACAGATCTCTCATTCGAAGAAACCATTCAAGAACGCCACTTTGCATTCTTTAGCCAAAATACAATTTAATAATAACATTAACCAACAGATTCTTAATTATTCAATCAGTGCGACTAGAGACAAGTTTTATCAGAATATACAATAGACTACTGAGTATAACCTTTCTCATTGTCATACTATAAAGGTCAAACCTTTATCAAGCTCACTTTGCTTTTGCTGCGCAAACAATTTGCACATTTTATGAATTATTCATAACGAAAGCCTAACCAAGTTCTAAACTCGATTGTTGTAAGCAATGAACAATCTTAGATCTATGGTTCAATGCTTAGTTCCGAAATCGATATCAAATATCGCTCCCACTATAAGTTATAGGATAATTTTCTTCAACGAGAAAACATTAGAATCATTAAGTATCAAATACTTTGAAAATGATTCTGACATCCTATTGATTTATACGGAAGTTGTCTAAGGGTCTTTTCATCTTATTAATTACGTAGTTCCATTACAGTTTATCATTCTCACATTTGACTCCACTAAGTCAAGTCCTTTCTACAATTTTCAACATCCAATGTCAACCACCAAGTAACAAAACAATTTTATTACTCGGGATCGTAGAAAAGATATTCTATCAAATAGAATAAATGATAATCTTTCACTCGTACCTCTGAGGTACAAGTACTTTGAATTATAATAACCATTATATAAAAGAAAGTTTCAAATCTCAAACCTTTTAAGATTCGAATTTTCTACTATACATATCATATATGTGTAACTGTAGAAACGGATGGAACCTAAATTAAAGGGACGGAATAGTGTTAATGGAGCATAACCCCAAAAGTATTGAAAACTAATTCGATAATACTCAATATCAACGAATCAAATCATATAAGATTCAATAACTCCCACTGACCAATTCCATCAATATGGAATCGTGGAAGTTTAATATTGAGTTAGAATCATATTCATTAAATAATCTTAGAACTGATTACCTTAAATTTATGTGTTTGATCATATCGAACATCTTTGAACAATTCAAAGATTCACATTGAATTCCAAAATTATAGTTTTCGGCACTACAAATAAAATATCTTTAACCATTCGAAATATTCTATCCGTGTTTCATCAGAAACATATTGAAAGTTCTTGAAGAATTCAAGACATTGAATATATATTCTTTATAAGAAACACGTAAATGAGTAATGACAATTCATTAACTGAGTTACGAAGTAAAGAAAACTATCTAAGGCAATTATTAATTCATTAAACCACATACATCCAATGTATTAGTTTATTAAATCTGTGGTCCAAAGACGATCATTGATTAAATGAGATTTAATCACATCCTGAATACAATATTCATTAAATGGATAAGGATATTTAGTGTGATCTCGTATCAGACCATCCTTTACCATACGAAACAAACATCTAATGCTTTTACGATAAAATCTCATAAAGCACAGTTCTAAGTTATTTATTCTACCGAATATTTTCTTAATGTTTATCTCTTTTCTTAAGCTTTATAATTTGCGTTCAATCATTCACAACGATTGTAAATAATTGATTAGTAAACTGTGTCAGACACGTGACTTATAAAAGTCACTAAAAATAAGAAACGTCATTAAAAGATAAACAAATAGTAACGAGGTTTTTCCTAATGCCAGTCAAGAATCTCGAGACATGAACTAATTCAAGTCAATTCTTACTGCATAAGAAACAATTCTAACTAGTCTATTATATCCTAAACCAGATATCTATTTAGATTACCTATCGTGACTTAGTAACTAAGTCACAAACCATCTTGATTTTCAATAAATCGGAACAACAGTTCCCGATGGTTTCAACTAATCTAACAATATATAAATATACTGTCTTTATAGAACCTATTCTAGAACTATGAAACCATAAGTAAAGTCAGAAAACCTATATATTCAAGTAATATACTATGCAGTCGATTAGAAGCATAATTATATAAGCAATATAGAATAAAGGAAAAAAAAGTAGTAAATTCTAAAATATTACCACACCCTAAGTTATGGATTTTTAACCCAGTAGTGTCTCCCACTACTTTACGTAATACCGTAATCCCCAACGGACAACGAGAATTCAATAATTAAATCGAATTCCATAGGGAGAGTAGGATCCCATGAATATATTTCGACTCACAGCTTTGGCACGATCTCACCTACGTATATTCATTAGGTAGACAACTATTTGTCAATCACTCACCAGTGACTCCTGGTTTCGGTCATGACTGTTTCTCGCTGTGACAGCTTTGGCACATTCACAGGGAGGCGTATCAAGGCTACACTTGTCAATGACAAACTCATGCTACCGGTGTAGTCCTGACAGCTTTGGCACGTTCAGGATTTCCACTTTCACTTGAATTTATCCAGTATCAATATACAATCGGTATAGATAATAATCCTATAACTACACCCTTACAGCTTTGGCACGATCTCGGATGCACTTATAGAAAAATACCCATAAACCGTACTGACAAGACGGACCAAGAAACATGTATCCAATACACGTTACTTTACAGCCATAATTAAAAGCATGGATTTTTCTATGGAAGCTATACTCTACATCAAATGCAGAATTTTAATCTAAATCATTTTCTAAACAATTCAATTCTACCTATAGAAAACAAAACTTAATTTAACAATTAAATTTCTGTTACAATTTCATTAGCGTAGAACTTAAAAGTCAAGAAACATATCTAGATAACAACATGTGCGAACATTAAAATTGGATTAAATAATAAATATCAAGCATGAATAATGTAATGGATGAAGCATCTGACCTGCCCTGATACCATTTTTGTTGGGATTATTCGGGCGGAAGCGCGACTATCGAGTAAAATCGACTTTTAAACTTTTCATTAGTCCCGATGAATAATTGGTATCGTATACCAATTAAAAATCTGTATTTTGCCCTAATCTCTCATGACATTCATAGGTATCATAATTTCATGAAAAGTTTAAAAGTCGATTTCCAAAACGCTTTCGGAAGAATTCCAAAAATTTCATGAATTTTTCCTATGCATTATTATACATCCAATTACATTCACAACAACTCAATATCACAAATTAAGCGAAATTGAATTAATTACAAATTAATCAAATTAATTCAATTCATATCCATAACCATAACCATAACCAAATCAAATTTGATCAATTCAATGAGTCCCACCATAAAGTTACTTTATAACAATTCTAGGTCACTTATGAGTGGCTAATATAACTCTAAAATGGCAATATGAGTATCTAAAACCCTAATTAGGTCAATTACATGAATTGCCCTAAATTTATGTACACATGCTATATAAAGCCAATCAATTGGGTTTCTCACAAGCTAAACACATCAAGCAAGTATAAATATAACCTACATCATATATAACATAATTGGAACATATTGAAAAATAATTTTCCAACACAGGTAAAACAATTTCATCACTTTGTCTAAGCTCCAACGGTAAAGATTTATGCTTCTGAATTAATATCAAGCTTATCCAAATGAAAAGCCCTAAATTGATTTTTTCTTGAAACAATTTCAAAGGAACAAAAGCAAGCCAAGCCGACATAACCCTTTATAGCCGAATGGTCTTCATTCTTCAGCAAATGGCTGAATAGCCATTTCAATGTAAATGGCCAAAACAGCCATAGCTTCAGCAAAAATGGCTTAAACAATTCATAATTGGTCAAATGGTCTTTGAGCCATAGAGAGAATGAAAGTCAATTGCTTTTCTCTCTCACTGTTACAACGAAAATGGCAGAAACAAAATGAAAATGAAAACCCTTTTTCATTTCTTCCAATTTCACCGAGAGAGAGAGACCGAAAAAAAAATGGAGAGCAATTTAGTTATTATAGTACATACAACACTTGGCCATAAAGAATCCACATATATTCTAAATATATGGACTAAAATTTGCTACACCATATTATGCTTATCCATATAAGCTTAATACTCTTTAATTAATTAAACAATTTAATTAATAAATTAATCATATCAATTAATTAAATTGTGACAAATATAAAATTAACTAAATAACATCACATGTGTCCAACACATGTAAAATTTCATTAGTCATTTGTATAATTAATTAATTAATAAATTAATCTACATGTACAAGTGTTATTCTCCAATTAATACTAATGTGTATCTAATCAAATTATGTATCATATACACATGCACATTAAATAATAAAATACCACAGCATGTGTAACATTACGAATAATCAAATTATCCGTAATTAAATGCCATATTGCTCTACGAGTATTCTTTCTTAGCGAGACTCTCTAAGTTTAGGTTTATCCGTAACGAAATCCAATTTCGTGTCCATAATCCACCCACTCATGGATTATGACGACCGCGGATAATCTCGCTAAACTATGCAAGTCGAGGGCATTGCATACGTATAATCCATCTGTCACAGGCTATCAATATTATACCTTGGATATAGATGAGAACGTCAAATCTGTTCGGTATGATATAGTCGACTTTCAATTTACGATCTCGAAATAACAATCGAAACTAATTTCTGAAGTTATACCACTGCCATGGATTTACTAGATTGTAAACATGTGCGGATTTTATCTTGATACGCACTGGATATCATGAGCATCAGTCCACACCCAACGAACAGGCGGAGGTCTGATCATGAATAGATCGTTGACGTGACTGCCATCAAAGTGTGGAGGATAACTCATATATCCCACTGTGGTATCTCAAGTCGAAGGACCACTATGCTCGCTCAACCCGAGAAAGTTCTTATTCATGTTGGTGTACCATATATTAGGAAACCTTCCGTGAGTCGTTCAATGTCTTATCAAATAAACACCTACATGTCTATACGGGTCTCCCGAGACTCATTGTTTACTGGGATAAACCATCGACCAAGTCACGATATACGACATGTACTGGTCTCAGTGGATTTTACTAACCGACCCGTGTTAGCAAATCTTGACCAGAAACTTTATTTAAGGATATACAACCAATAGTGCGCTTCCCAATGTCAATTACAAACTATGTTGTAACTACGCACTATACTGTAAATCCTAGGGTCTTTGTCTAATAAACACGTATCACTGAACCATATTCAGTTTCGATCTAATCGTAATCAGATATCTAATCGTTATTAGATCGAATAAGCGTATAAAAGACAATGGTGCTACCACTTAATGTCAATTGCTCGTATTTATGATTCAGAGATAAATACAATCCGTATTGGCACTACGAGCACCAACCCTAACAGATCCAATATCGGATGTCACATGCTAGGCCTAGGGCTGGCTCTGTGTCTGCCCCGTACGAAACATATATCGGATCCCATGTAACTAGTCTATGTAATCGGATAATCATGACCTAGTCATACTATCCCGATAGCTGCAGCATTTAGAGTACTAGTACCATATCCTGTGTGAACATCATCTCCATATGACTGAAGTGATACTCTCATTTTGACATCACACCCAATACATTACGATTCTCAGTAAACCAAGCAGAGGCGTACACAGAACCTGTTAAAGCTCCGGACGACCAATACCAAAGCAAACTGATTGTCGCAAGTAATAGCGATGTAATTCTCAGGTTAAAGATCACATACATCTACCCTGATTCGGATTCCCATAGACACATAGTCATAATACCAATGAGACTCCGAGGTGTCTATCCAGAGCGAAGCGATTCCCGGTCCAACGGCTAACATAACATCTTATCACACTTGCATAAGTATCCAATACTTTAATATATGAGAATTATGCCGTTAAGCTTCCATAACGCGCACAAGTGTAATACTAGTCTATTCCGCATTATCGATGTCCATTCTCGATAATACTACGACTAGGGATATTTAATGATTAAACTATTCGTGGATTAATACTGTCTCATATCTTATTAATCTGATTTAACTATATGGACTTTTATCATTAATAATCCAAGTAATCCAATTACATAATGATAAAATAGCAATTTCCTTTGTCACATAGTTAATTTGTACAAAAACATCATGTTCTTTACAAATAGTGATAATATGGGTCATAATTGTCCAACATACACATCATAATAACAACAGATAGAGATATATATCTAAGCTAACAGTCGTGTATCTTCAAATAATTTCTTGACTAGCCATTTTATCGATTAACTAGGCTTTTATCGCTAAAGATATTTTTAAGTACTTTATGAGTTTAACCTAGTTCACCTACTCAAGATATTAGATAAAAGAAATTTCGGCACTTATCATTTTCTAAGACTTCACAATAAAACAAACAATGTCATCATCAGACATTATGTTTCACTCACCTAGGACTTATCTCTCTTATTTATTTATTTTATTTTCAAAAAGCCATAAGTAGATAAAAATGAGCAAACAATATAACAAACAGAAACACACACCCCCTAAACTTAACAATTGCATTGCCCCAAATGTAACAAAATAAAAGCATAAGAAATATATAAGGGAACAACATTATCATGTAGGGGGTTACTCCTCCTCCTCTGACATATAGCGACCTCAAAGGGTACTGGAAAACATAGAACTGATCAGTGTTTATGTTCAGATGACCTACCATTATCCGAAGCATCTGCTCCATAGACTGGTTGTACTGGACTTGGTAGGCGGCTAGGGCACTGACGCTGGTCTCCAAGTGATCCAATCGTTGAAGGACAGTGAACGGTCTGGCGATGTATAATGGCGAGATGAGCCAACAATGGGAGCCTTTTCAGCACGGAGCTTATCGATGATGGTGTTTGTAATGGTGGTAGTGGGCGGCAAGACCTCTTGCCGTTAAGCTATAGGTACTTTGGCTTGTGTACAAAGGCATATGATTAGGCAAGAGTAGAACAATCCCACAGCCGAGGAATGGCCGGCCCAAACAATATTGGTGGAGATGATGCCCTCAATGTTGATAGTCTCATATTCCATGATGAAGCACAAAAGAATCATTTGCTATTTGTTTACGAAGGTGATGTGGGTGCCTAATAGGAGCGTATTATAATATCCCGCCAGAGGCAGGATGTTACCGGCATGAGACAAGAATAATCCGTCTCCCTGAATCTCAAAATTAATAAAAACGGACATGATGTACCCTAAAAATTAGACAATATGGAATATAGTCCAGCACCAAAATTGTTGGAGTTGGTGCTTGGAGCGCCAATTCAAATAATGTATTGTACATTTTATTATTTATTCATAAAATAACTACATTTTCATTTCATACCTTATTAATGGTATTGTCAATATGCATATTAGATTGATGTATAAATATGCTAGGAATGACATCTACTTTAGAATAGTTTTGTAGTAATACTGGATACTAGATGGTTCGACATTATGATAATATTACTATTATAAACTATTCTTAAAGTAAATATTCCTAGTTTTTGGTTTTCGAATACGGTCGAATTCCTATAACCAAGAAGACTAGCACATGCCGTATATTAGAATTGGAGTTCCAATGGTTTAACCCGATGTACCATGAGCTTTGGAAGCTCATATAGACATGTGGGTATTGGTTTGACATAACACTGAATGACTCATAGGTGATTCTTGATAGTTGGAAGTACACACCACCGTCAATATGAATCTTTTCAAGTCGAGAATCATATGTAATCCTCTGGCTATAGTATAACATTGATTTTATGGGAGATCCTCCACACTTTGATGCCATTTATGTCAGAAATCTTTCATGGTCTGACATCTAGATGTTCATTGGGTGTGGACCAATGCACTCGTTAATCAAATGCAAATCAAGATAAGATTCGTCGGACCGTATGTGTACCATACAAGGTTTAGGTATCCATGTAAGTAAGTCACGATTCTTAAAACTTTTTCCAAAGTCGATCACCAAGGGTGGATCGCATATATCAGACATGGTTTCTGATAGTTGTAAGGAAACGTGGGCATGTCGACATGAGATGTGCGCCTCGGAAACTTGACGGTGTATTCTATGTTTCCTAAGCACAACTTAGATAGCCTATGACGGAGGGATTGTTAAACATATGTGATGACCTCGACTTGTATAGTTCATAAAGGTCGTTCGTGTTCTTCGATAATTCGGTGGTGGTCGAATTACGTACATATTAGCTAGGCTTATATGACAAACGTGTCTGAACTGAGAGAGTCCTAATATTAAGTGTACTCGTTGAGCACTTTGGTAGTCGATTAATTTTTGATAAACGATAATATTCGATATTATAATTATCAACTAAGATAATCAAGTATTATTGGATAACATTGATTATTTACTTTGACTTAATTGGATTAATTCAATAATTACACAAGGGCTTAATTATAAATTCATAAATATCTCTACCATTTGAGGATATTTTGGTAATTCGAAATATGTAATTATAGGTGTTTTTGGCATGATTTAATTGGATTAAATCAAAGTGGAACACCTGTAACTAATCCATTAATTAAGATTTGTCTTGATTTAATTGGATTAAATCAAAGTGATAGACAAATGTGAATAGTCACACTTAATTATACATATTTAGACAAATTAGATTAATCCCACATAAAAGTTAATTAGAACTTTATTAATTAAAAATTATCTAAGTTTTGCTATAAATAGCAAGCTTGAGCAATGTTTTAATTATGCTTGTAAAAGCTAAATACAAGTAATTCTTGGAGAAATTAGCCTAAGTTAGAGAAATGTTTTGAGAAGCTTTGGAAGTTCTCTACAATATTTCATCTAGGAGAAATCAAGATTGGCTCTTGGAGTGAAGCTTGCTAGCATTGGAATCAAGATTGGATCTTGGAGTCAAGCTTGCAAACCTGGAAGTTCTCCAACCATTTCAAAAAAAGAGAATTAGATTGATCTTTGTATCAAGATTACTAGGTAATGTTTGATATTTTCCTAAGCTATGTTCTTCATTAGTGAGTTTTCATTAGTGAGACATATAGTGATGAATTATGTATTGGATGCATGATTACAAAGCTTAAAGTTGAAATAAGGCTAATGAATTGTGTTATGATGCTTTGGAAGTATAAACACAATATGCTTATAATTAGGTCAAATATTTTCATGTTGGACATGAAACAATTAATAAGAATTTGGAAATCTAGAATAAAGCTTAGAGGTATGGCTACCATTTTAGAATCACCTGACCACCTTTGGGTGAACTAGAATTGTTCATGAGACATTTCATAGTGGGATTCTAAATTGGTTTGTGTTTTGATTCAAACAAATACATATATGTATTTGAAATACATGTATGTTAGTTGTATAACATGTATTTGAGTTGGTTTTGATGTTAAAATTGGTTTTAAGGTGTATTGAAATGATAGGAGAAAATTGAAAGTGTTTAGGATTGATTTGAAGGTTGAAATTACTCATTGCCTAGAGGAGCATCACGACATTGACCTTCCAACGTCGCAACACTGAGCATCAGACATCCGGACGTCACGACTCTCACCCTTGCACGTTGCGACTCCAGGACATTGAGCTCTCACATATTTCTCTCACAGATTTGGGCATCGCGACTCCCAATCCTCCGCGTCACGACACCGAGAGCGGATGAACACTAAAATTTCATTTTCTCCTTTCCGGAGTTCCGGACTCCGATTTGGTCCCCGTTTTTTTCCAACGGACTTGTATCGGAATGTAGTTTTCAATAACATGTTTTAAAATAATTTAAAATACACCTATCTCTTATATCCTTGGGTTAAACCCACTTTCACTGTGCGGAACACCGATCCGACCCTAGGGGTTCCACAACCACCCCAACAAACATGACCTATCAAAACATCAAATAAGCCAAAAGAACATCCGGTCCAACTCAAAATAAAACAAATCACATCATCAATAATCAGTGCTCCGTGCCCGAATCAAAGCATACAAACCAATATTTTAACTACATACAAATGACATCATGTATTGCACGATCCAAAACATAAAGAATATGTACAAAATTCTATACACAAATACATTCCCCATGACTTTAGAGTAAGTGACTGCAAATTATGTGATCCCTTGTCTGAAGAATGAGTATCCAAAATTTGATAGCTGACCGATCTGGTTTCTAACCTATAAAAGTAGCCAACTGATTTTATGTGAGTTAAAAGCTCAATAAGTAACATGCTCATATAATGCATAAGAAAATTATAAAAGTCAAACATAATATAACATTTATTATTTAAACTTATATGAACTACAATGTTGTTATGAATTCAGAACCTTTATCTAAGCTGTTTTTATCTATATTCTATAATCCTTCAAACTTTCATTTATCCTTTACTAGCTGACCATACAAGATCAATACTCAAAGACTTAAATAAGAACTTGTACTCACACACACTTGTTTTGTTTTTTAAATGGGAAAAACTTGTTCGATATTTTAGTAAAGTACTTATGATCAGGAAGCTCAACGATTGCCAAAGGTATAAATCACGGCACAAGGAAACATAGTACCCCGAGGCATTCACAATCAACAAAATTCACGGTGCAAGAATTGGGAACCCTGTGGATTTATGTCCTCAGCACCAACAAAAGGTGCGACATGTAGAATTGGAAACGTGCACCCCTATAGTACCTAAACCTCAACGGTACATAATTAAGAATATGTCATGGGTCGGAACGTAAGTACCCTATGAATTTCACACCTTTGAAGCTATTGAAGACGAGCTACGTAGCATAGGTAACTGGAAGGCCTCCGTGGTGATTGTACGTTCGGGGTGATCATAGCACGGGGATGGATTAAACCCCTATGGTGTTTGATGCTAATATTTGAGGTATACAATACGTATAATTGGAGGATCTACGTGACAATTATAACCTATGGATAACCACAACAAGTGTGGTTGGAGGGCTCACATGGCATTTGGCATCCCCATTGACGGTGCATAACGCAGGGAAGGGCTCATAAGGCCTCCGTGATGATTGTAGCCTCGGGGTCTGCATAGTATGGGGATGGATAATACCCCCATGGCTAGACATGTATACGATTACAGTTTCAAACCTTAACCGAACCGTTGAACAATCGGATCATAAACCACAACCAAACCGAATGGGTTCGGTTTGGTTGCGGCTGGTGCATTATCCAACAGACGGTTGAACCAGATTTACCATTCAACCATAACAAATCTTGTTCAATTGTAAAAAAATCCGGTTGAACCATATTTTTTTATGGTTGAACCGGATATTTTAATTATTTATAATAATTTTTTTTAAAAAAATAAATAAAAATATGATTCAATCGTAACTGAATCGTAACCATACAGTTTGGTTCGATTATGGTTAAGGTTTACAATTTCGACTATGGCTGATCCATAAACCTTATTGTTCAGTTATTGTTTACAACCGTAAACAAACCGTGTATAAGCTTACCGATGGAATTTACAATCAGTTATTGTTTACAACCTAAACAAACCGGCACATAATTTTTTTTTTTATATATTTTTCGAAAATTTTTGTACTAAAAAAAAAACAACACACAACTAAAAACAAGATACTGATCAACTAATTCCCTCCCCCAAAACCTAAATGAGACATTGTCCCCAATGTCTTAAACAGTAGAAGAAGAGTTTAGAAGATAGTACCTGGTTAGCTGAAATTCTACACAAAAGTTAAAGGTTAAGTCCAAATTAATCCGACGCCTCTTACCACGATCGTCCTCGGACCAATTTATCTTTGAAATGATAGGGTCAATTTGTGGTTCATAGGCTAAGATTTGGTCAATTAGATCTGGAACAGTTCTGGCAGTAAATATGAGTTCTTTCATAGGTTTTGTCACGAACCAATTTCTCCGGGCATCATCAAGAAACACGCAAAGAAAGTCATAAAATCCATCAATATTGTACAGTCCAAGCGGTTTCTGGTGTATGTTCAAGTTTGCCCAAGATAGTACTGTAAAAATTTCCTCCATCGTGCCCAAGCCTCATGGCAAAACAATAAAAGCATCAGCACAGTTAATCATCTCTACCAGTCATTCAGACATACCTGGCACGATTAGTTCCTTACCGTTTGATGATCCAATAAGATTCGTCTCCGCCAAGGGTTTTGGGATGATTCCCAAGACTTGACTACCTCCATCCTGTACAGCCATTGAAACGATCCCCATTAGTCCAAGATTGCCATCGCCATATACTAAGTGCATATTCCTTGCAGCAATGACTCGACCCAATTTCTGTGCCGCTGTTACGTATTTTGGTTTAACACCAACACTGGTACCGCAAAACACACAGATGTTTTCAACCCGTCTTCTTGAAGTAGCTTTTATTTTTATCTGGATGCCTTCAAAGGTGTAATAATGAGTTGAATTTATAACAACTGAAAAAGGGTGAGTAAAATAATAGAACTAGTACCTGCCAAATGACAATTATTAGTTAACAGTAAAATAAATCATAATAGTCAAAAAGGTTTGGATCATGTCAGAGAAAATAAAAGAAAACAACAAAAAAATTACAATTATTAGGAAAAGACAAAGAGATATAATATCTACAAATATTTATGGCTTAATTGACGTCTATACGTGAGAGACAAGCTTCCCATCCAATTTTCTTATAAATTGGCAAACATGGTCTTTTTGAGTCAGATTCCCGAGACTTAACTATTGTCTTTCTTTTTGGAATTGTGTATGTAATTTGCGAATGGCTATATGAACATATCCACTGGGACGCATCTCAAGAGTCGAAGATATATTATCTACAGACTCCTTACTCAAGCCATCCCTAATGAATTTAATTTTGTCTTCGCGATTATCAGACACCATTCCTAAAGAACGACAACGAGTATTGCAATTCCAGCGTGCACATTTGTAACAACAAACCCATTTGCTTAGCTCTATGTTTCTTTGCATAGGTGCTTCTTCTAAAACCAGGCAGATGTGAAATAAAAGAGTCAGAAGACTCACCTGCCAATCAGACTCGTGCTTCAATTACCCAACGAATGTCATTAGAAACACCATGGATCGTTAGTAATCTCATCCATTCCAAGCGAGCTTTGTAAACTTTCATCAGAGATTTTTTTAGGGAGAGAAGGAAATTGCTTGTGAAGATTTTCGAGAGCTTCTTCCATCGTGAAATGACTTTACCTGCAAAAATTAAACACACAAAAATAAAACACACCAGATCACAATATATACACAAATTGCATGGGTTGCCTCCTTGCGAGCACTAAGTTTAACGTCGTCAGCTAGACATGATTGCTTGAAGGTTATTCTGGATCTAAAAGTGTGACACATTCTTTTTGTTGCTCAATTGATTCTCCCCAGTAGTGCTTGACACGCTTGTTTTTAACCTTGAATGTTTTATTGGAGCCAAGATCATGTAACTCAATGGCTCTATCTGGTAAAACCTTGGTGATTAGGAATGGACCTGACCACTTTGATTTTGGCTTCCATGGGAAGAGTTTCACCCTTGATTTGTTTAACAGTACCTTCTGCCCTGGTTCCAGTTGTATGCACACTAACTTCTCATCATGTTTCTTCATGGCCTTTTCTTTGTACAGTTTGGCATTCTCAAAGGCTGTATGTGAAATTCCTCCAATTCATTGAGTTGGTGGAACTGTTCCTCTTTTGTTACTTGTAGTGCAAGTATATGCTTCTTCAGTGCGCAATACGCTTTATCTTCCGGCTCCACAGGCAATTGACATGCTTTAAGTTTGTCAGTAGAACTTTGCCTTTCATCAGAATTCTGAACGGTACTATGTATCATATCAAGTCTAAAACATTCCTCATTCTTTTCATCATCTGGGAAATTCATGGCCTTGAAAACATTAAATGTTACTTCTTGGTCCTGTACCCTCATGGTTAGTTCTCTTTTTTGTACATTAATAATGGTTCGACCTGTAGCCAAGAATGGTCTCCCGAGGATGATCGGCACGTCTGCGTCTTCTCCATATCAAGAACAATAAAATCTGCTGGGAAAATAAATTTGTCAACTTTGACCAGCACATCTTTAATTACACCTCTCAGAAATACGAGCGTTTTATCAGCAAGTTGTAGAGAGACTGAGGTTGGCATTGTTTCTCAAATCTGTAATTTCCTGAAAATAGAAAAAGGCATCAAATTAACACTTGTACCTAAATCACACAAAGCTTTACCGAAGTCATGTTCTCCTATAGTGCAAGGAACAGTGAAACTGCCAGGATCTTTCAACTTTGGGGGAAGTTTCCTCTGAATGATGGCGCTACATTCTTCTGATAATGCTAATGTCTCGTAATCTCCCAATCTCCGCTTTCGTGAAAGAATGTCTTTCATGAATTTGGCATAGCTGGGCATTTTTTCCAACGCTTCTGCAAATGGAATGTTGATATGCAGCTTTTTAAACACCTCCAAGAATCGGGCAAACTGTTTATCCAATTTGTTTTTCTTGAGTCGTTGAGGAAAATGTGGAGGTAAAGTGATTCTTTCTTGATCTTTTTCCTTTGCTTCTTTTTCCTCCATCTGTGGAACTGCATCTTTTGGAACTTCTTCAATGGTTGCCTTGATTCCAACATCTTTGTTGATTTCAGTGCCGCTTTTCAAGGTAATGGCTTGACATTGCTCATTCCCTCGGTTTCTTGGATTTGGTTATGTGCTACTGGGAAGATTTCCCGGTGGTCTGTAACTCTGAGCATTAACTAGTTGTCCAATTTGATTCTCCAGTGCTTTGATAGAAGCAGATTGACTTTGAATTAATGCTGCTTGGGATTGAAACATAGCATCATATCTAGCTGCTTGAGAGTCGTGTTTTGCTTCTATCTTTTTCAAGTGGGTCAACACTTCTGCTATTCCTGGTTCATTTGCCTGCTCCTGGCCTTTGTTCTTCTGTTAGAATCCGGGTGGTGGGTTGTTCATTTGCCCTGAATTTTTGCTCCATGCGAAATTGGGATGATTCCTCCACCCTGGGTTATAGGTGTTGGAATATGATTGTTCCCCTGTCTGTTGAAATTGTTGACATAATTCACCGTTTCTTTATGTTGGTTTGGAGATTCTGACTCAGGTGCTCCTCCAAATGGTGAACTTGTGGATCCACCATTAACCTTCATGTTAAGAGTTTCCAGATTTTTGCAAATCTGTTCCGCAGCTTGCATTTACTGCAGTGTTGGCACCAATTTCATAAATTCCAGCAATTCGTTGAATCAAGCTCCTTTCTGTTGGCCACAAGGAGTTGTTGTTGGCCATTTCTTCAATTAAGTCTCACACTTGATCTTCTCCTTTTTCCATTGAAGCTCCTCCAACAGCAGCATCAATGGTGGTTCTCATTATTCCAGAAAGTCCATTGTAGAAGGTTTGGACTTGTAGCCATTTTGCAATCTCATGGTGAAGACATTTCCGGAGTAAATCTTTGAATCTTTCCCAAGCTTCGCAAAGGGATTCTGAATCTTGTTGCACGAATGATGTGATGTCATTCCTCAACTTTGTAGTTCTGGCTGGTGGAAAGTACTTTGCAAGGATTTGGTGGCTAGAGTGTTCCAAGTTGTGATGGAACCTACTGGTAACAAATGTAGCCAAGCTTTAGCTCTGTCTTTCGAGGAATATGGAAAAACCCGCAGTCTCATTGCTTCTTCAGCTGTTCGGTTGTAATTGAAAGTACCGCAAACTTCCAGGAAGTTGCTGATGTGGGTATTAGGATCTTCAATTGTATTTCTCCCAAACTTGACTGCTGAATCATCTGGATGCATGTTTTGATGTCACACGCGCATTTGCTGGTAAAGGAGAAAGTACAATACATGAAATGAAGCCGTCGACCACCGAAATGGTTCTGTCTCGAATGGGTATTGGTGGTGCAACTTTCAAAGGTTCAGGTTCCATGTTGACTAAAGCTTCTTGGTCTTCACGTCTTTCCCTTCTCAACTGTCTGATGGTTCTTTCAATTTCTGGGTCGAGCGGTCGGAGTTCAAAGCTTCTGGTCGTCTCATGTAGTTTCTGAGAACCTGAAACACAAGAAAACAAAAATAATAAGTAAAAAGAAATTAGATATAAGTAAAGGTATCTAACCCCAAAACTAATAGTAAAAGATAAATAAGTCCCCGGCAACGGTGCCAAAAACTTGACCGGTGCGTAATCACACGTGTATAACGCAAGCGCACGTATCGTTCAAGTAGTATAAAAAGTATCGATCCCACGAGGACTTAAAACCTTTTGTTATCAATTTATAAAGTTAAATGTTTACAAGTATCTAATGGATTGTTTGTTTGATTGGGTGGTGACTTTAAAATTAAAACAAGTAAATAAAATTGCTTGAAAGTAGATTGAAGAAAATTCAAATTTATAAAACTATCCAGGGTTGTGAATCCTTCCAATATCTTTTTAACAGATGAAGTGGTTATTTCATGTTTGTGTAATATATCAGTTTACTAACCTGGAACACTAAATCATGCGAAAGCCTCTTTCGATGGTCAGACGTAAATAACCAGTATAACCCAATTGAACCATATCTATGTCAACCAAATTACCTGGATTCATTAAGATTAAGTTCCAATAAAGATTACCCCCCCGCCCGACAGGTATATGTCTATCCTGTAAGGAAATCTATTAAAGGGTTATCTATCCTCAAGGAAGATCGTGATCTATTAAGTCTAAGGCTGTAACCTAAAATCCTTTGTCAAGTTTATTTTAGATTTACCAGATCAATCTTATTAATGGCAAGTTATCAAGACGCATTAAGCTTAAGACTTAATAAGTAAACCTTTAAATTACCCAAACTATAATTTAACCCCTTATAAACAGATGATATTGGATTCATCACAACCCCAGATAACTGGCTTAGTTACGACACATATTTACGGGTAGTACAAAACATAAATAATATAAAAGACATAAAGTAAAATACTGAAAATTAAATGCTGAAAAGTAAATGCTGAAAGTAAATTACTTAAAAGTAAATGCTGAAAGTAATTGCTGAAAGTAAATTGCTGAAAGTAAATGCTGAAAGTAAATTGCTGAAAAGTAATTGCTGAAAGTAAATTGCTGAAAAGTAAATGCTGAAAGTAAATTGCTGAAAAGTAAATAAAGTAAAAGTACAATAAAAGAAAATGCTAAGGTAAAAGGATCCACTTTTATTACTTCTATTTTAGATATCTCCCTTAATATAATATATTAACTTTGCATGATAATTACCAACCAGCCATATAGGCGGTATCCAGATTAAGTCAAATTAATAATTATTTACCAACCGACCAATCAAGCGATATCCAGTTTTGTCAGGTTAAAACCAATTTAAATAATTACCAACCAACCAATATAGCGGTATCCTCGTTAAGTCAGGTTTTAACTAGTTTATATATTATAATTAAGGGAGATTAAATCTAAATATTAGTAATAAAAGTTTTACCTTTTACCCCAGCAAATGGAAGTTACCTCCTCATTACTGAAAAGTAAAAACTGAAAATTAACAAAGAAAAGTACTGTGCGTAAAAGTAAATTGCGGAAAGTAAAAACTGAAAAAGTAAAGAAAAGAAAGTGCGAAAGCCGAAATTAATTACTGAAAGCTGTAAATAAAAAAACAAGATACAATCTTCTTAGTATTATTAAGGAATTCCTTAGAAGAAAGTATGAATTTACAAATGAAATGGCTCGTATTTATAGGCAAAATTTTGCCTCCATCAAATCATCCACCAAATCCATTATTAATTGCTCCACTAATTGCTCCACTAATTGCTCCACCAAATCCATTATTAATTGCTCCACTAATTTCTTATCATGTTTGGTGGTGATTTGATAATTTTTATTATTTATTTATTAATTTATGTTTTGCTTTGAAAATGATTGAAAATGACTTTAATAATTACACACAACACACTTATGGATGGTTCATCCATTTCAGCCATGAAATCTTCCGAATTAGAAATTACTTTGTCTTTAAAAATTTTAGAGCTTTGAGTCTTCTTTATCTGGAACTTGAATCAGCTCAATCCGATATCGGAGTTAAATGTTATCCCCAAAACACGACAGATGCGTAAAACTGAAATTTCCAAAACTGCACTTCGTTAAAACGCCCTTTTAAGTTTCCAATCTCCAAAATTAATATGTCAAGTCCAATTTTTTCCCTTATTTGACCCACATTTCGTCCTAAATGATTTCATTGTGTCCCAATATTATTTTATCTGTAAAATAAACTAAAACACATCAAAACATTCATCAAACCTGAGAAACTAAACAAAATATTAAGTAAAAGGGGTGATAAATATTGATATATTTTCCGCTCATCAGGATGCTGTTTCAGCTAGAGCAGTGGGAGTTTCCTATTTGAACTTTAATAAAAGTAATTTTTGTTTGAATGGTGTGCTTTATATTCCTGGTTTTCGCAAGAATTTGATTTCTGTAACAAAACTCATGGAATGTGGTTTTTCTATTCATTTGATAATAAATCAATTATTATTAGTAGAAATGGATTAAAAATTTGCACAGGAAAATCCAAAAATAATCTATATGTATTAAGACCGTTAATGCATGAATCACTGCTTAATACTCAAATATTTAAGATTGAAAGATCTAATACTACTCATGATGACATATATCTATGGCATCTTAGAATTGGTCATATTAACCTTGACTGGATTGATGAAAACCTGCCTGCCAAGCAAAACCACACAAGATTGAAATCCTTCCCAAGAAAAACCAAGACAGTTCGGATAAAAACTCAAAACCTCTGAAGAACAGGCAACAGAGACCTAGAGTGCTAATGGGGCGCCACAAAGGATTAGCAAGCCTTTAATAAGCCAAACCAAGATAGAACAAATCAAGCTCACGAAATTGATATAATTTTTAATCAAGAAGAGTTGTTAAACATAACCAAAAAGTTAACATTTATAAGGAGGCTTCAACCAAAACCCTAACCCAAAAGGACAAAAGATGAAACTACCCACACGCCAACATGGGTGTATCCTAAAATTAAGCTAAGCTATCCATACTTGTAAACCCTTGCACGCTTAACCTAATTCCCTAACATAAAATAATAATCTAAAGAAAAACACTCAAACATAAATAAAAGGCTGGAATAAAACAAATGTCAAGGCCTAAATAAAGTAATAACAATTGTCAAAAAACTATAATCAAATAGGCCTAAGTATCTCGTTACTCCATAGCCTGAATAAGATTCACCATTTTGGGTTTGTCCAACTTCAAGCCCATACTCAATGTAGTAGAAGTGCGGGAATAGTCAGATACAATCTTCTATATGATTCCATGCATAACTTCATGGATATTCTTATCCTGAGACCTCGTGATTGGACCTTTTGGAACATGTATTATGGTGGTCTGTCCATGTACATCATGGGCTGCATCCTGGGCCTCATCATTCCCTCTCTTCTTGAAAGGATTTGACCTCGAATCTAAATCAAACAAAGAAAGATCAGAAACATTAAATGATGCATAAACATTATACTCACCTGGCAAATCCACTTTGTAGCCATTGTCATTTATTTTCTCAAGAATCTGAAACGGGCCATCACCTCTAGTTGGAGTTTGGACTTTCATTGCTTTGGGAATCACTCTTTCCACATGTGCACCAAAACCAAATCACCTGGTTCAAATGAGACACGACGTATACCCTTGTTGGCCATGCGAAACATATTTTTCATTCTTCTTCTCAATGTATTTTTGTGCTTTCTAATGTATGCATTTGACCAAGTCGGCCTTGCGCTTACCATCCAGACTAACCCTCTCATCAATGGGCAAAGGCAATAAATCCAGAGGTGTTGGTAAAAACAATACAAAATTCAAAAGGAGAGAAGAAATAGTGGAATGAATACTACGATTATATGCAAACTCAATGAAAGGTAAACATTCTTCCAATGATTTCAAATTCATAGAAATAATAGTACGCAATAGTTAGGACATGGTCATGTTAATGACTTCAGTTTGACCGTCATTCTATGGGTAACAAGTGGTGGAAAATAAGAGTTTAGTTCCCATCCTACCCCATAAAATTTCCAAAAATGACTTAAAAACTTCGCATCAATGTTCGATACTATACTCCGAGGCACCCCATGTTAGTGAACAACCTCACAAAAAAATAAGTCAGCAATGTGTATGACATCATCTGATATGTGACATGTAATAAAGTGTGCCATCTTGCTAAAATGGTCAACTACAACAAAAATAGAGTCTCGGCCCTTCCTAGATCTAGGCAATCCTAACATAAAATCCATGGAAATATCTACCCATGGTGCTTGGGGAATAGGTAATGGTGTATAAAGCCCATGTGGTTGAACTTTAGATTTTTCTCTCATACAAGTAATGCACCCAGTACAAATGCGCATGACATGCTTCTTCATTTTAGGCCAATAAAAATACTCATGCAAGATATCCAATGTTTTTGTAACACCAAAATGACCCATAAGACCCCCACTATGTGCTTCACGGACCAATAATTCATGCATATAACAACTAGGCACACACAATTTATTCTCTTTAAATAAAAAATCATCTTGTCTGTAAAATTTACTACAAGCGCCTTTTTCACATGCATTGTAAATCTCAACGAAGTCATGATCATTTGCATACAAGTCTTTGATAAAGTCAAAACCAAGAAACTTAGAACTCAAGGATGTAAGTAAAGCATACATGCGTGATAGTGCATCAGCAACCACATTCTTCTTACCTTGCTTATATCGAATGACATATGGAAAGGTCTCCAGAAACTCCATCCATTTGGAATGTCGTTTGTTAAGCTTTCCTTGACCTTTGATATGCAGCAGAGATTCATGGTCAGTGTGAATCACGAACTTTTGGCAAGAGGTAATGATGCCAAGTTTCCAGTGCTCTGTCTATAGCATAAAACTCTTTATCGTAGGTCGGGTACCGTAGCGCTGCCTCATTTAGTTTTTCACTGAAGAAAGCTATAAGACATTGTTCTTGTTTAGAACTACTCCAATGCCGACACCTGAAGCATCAAACTCAATCTTGAAAGTTTGGTTAAAGTTAGGTAAGGCTAAAACAGGCGTAGACATAATCAATCTTTAAAAAGTTTAAAGGCACTCTTTTGTTCCTCCCCCAATGAAAACCAACATTTTTCTTTATGATTTTAGTGAGTGGTGTGGCAATAATGCTAAAGTCTTTTACAAACCTTCTACAGAAACTAGCTAGTCCATGAAAACTCCTAACCTCAGTGATGCTCTTAGGTGTAGGCCACTCATGAATGGCCTTAACCTTGTTTTCATGAACCTCAATTCCTTAAACATTAATGACATACCCAGGAAAAATATCACTTTTTCCATGCAAAAGTCAGATTTTTTAAGGTTAGCATACACCAATTCCTTCCTCAAAACATCAAACACAGCTCGCATATGTCCTACATGCTCATCTAAATTCTTACTGTACACTAAAATATGATCAAAATATACGACTATAAATTTTCCGAAAAAGGCATGCAAAACATGATTCATTAGACACATAAAAGTGTTGGAGGCATTTTTAAGCCCAAAATTGCATCACAAGCCACTCATATAGCCCATATTTTGTTTTAAAGGTAGTCTTCCATTGATCCTCTTTCCGCATCCTAATCTGATGATACCCATTTTTAAGATCAATTTTTGAAAAAATACAAGATCCATATAATTCATCCAACATATCATCTAATCTAGGGATATGATGGCGATACTTTACAGTGATGTTGTTGACTGCTCGACAATCCACGCACATTGTCCATGTTTAATCTTTCTTTGGGACTAACAAGATTGGAACTACGCACAGACTCATGCTCTCATATACGTACCCTTTACTCATCAACTCATCCACTTGCCTTTGGAGCTCTTTATTTTCCTCAGGGTTACTGCGGTAGGCTGGTCGATTAGGAATGATCGCCCATGGGATGAAGTTGATCTGATGCTCAATCCCTCAAAGTGGTGGTAAACCGTGAGGTATATCCTCTACAAAAACATCATCATAATCCTGCAATAAAGAAGTAAACACACTAGGCAAGACAGTGTTATGGTTAGTTTCATTAGAACTCAGAAGATTTTCTTTATACAAAAGGAGGATCATAACTTTATTCTTCGCATACTCTCTCCTCAATTCCCCCTCTTTAGCGAAGAAACTATTTTTCACTCTAACCTTACTCTCTTTATTTTGTGCACGCTCAGTATCTCTCTCGCTCAATCCCATGTAACTGTCAACCTCACCATCGACTCATATTCTCGATCTCGCCCTTGGGTATTTTCTCTGTAAAAGCCTGTGCTTTCATTTGATCTTCAAAAACTTCTTGTGGTGTCAACGGAACAAGTGTAACTTTTCTTCCATCTTGCTCGAAACAATATCTATTTTGAAATCCATCATGCATCACTCTATTGTCAAACTGTTAAGGACGCCATAATAACAAATGTCCAGCTTGCATGGGGACTATATCACATAACACATTATCCTTGTATTTAACAATTGTAAAAATGACTAAGATCTGCTTATTGACTTTAACCTCGCCACTGTTATTCAACCACTGCAAATGAAAAGGCTTATGATGTCTAAGCAAAGTCAAACCCAACTTCTCAACAAGTATTGTGCTAGCCACATTAGTACAACTACCCTCATCGATAATCATGCTGCAAACCTTGTTTTGGGCTAGGCATCTAGTATGGAATATATTCTCCCACTGTTGTATCGTATCAACATCAACCTTGGCCTGGGTACTCAAAGCACGACGGGTCACAATGGACTCCCATTGGCTGCATATTCAACTCCTTCTTCATCAGTGGCGACCTCCAATTCGGGCACCTCCTCCTCACCATTTGGAATTATCTCACCATCACCCGCTATATACATGGTCCTTCTATTCAGGCACTGTGAAGCTATATGACCATTCCCCATACATTTGAATCATTTAAGACCACGACTCCTATTTGGTGGAGTATCGATTTTTGTGTTAGGTTTGGGGGTGAAATCTTCCCTTGGTTTTGGAGCCTCTGATCTAAACCTAAATGTCGTGCCATCCCTATCATTATCTCCCCATTTTGGCTTCCATGTATTGGTTGGACCCGAATTTCTCCTTAATGCATTTTTTTTGCTTCAGTTGGCGTTCCACTTTCATTGCCATATGTACTATGTCCTCTAACTCCATATAATGTTGAAATTCCACTACATTTGCAATCTCCCTATTCAGCCAACTTAGAAATCGTGCCATAGTGGCCTCTCGGTCTTTCTCAACATTTGCGCGAATCATGGCAATTTCCATCTCTTTTTGGTAGTCTTCGACACTCCGAAACCCTTGTGTAAGATTCTGAAGTTTATGATACAGATCTTGGTAGTAATGGCTCGGTAAAAACCGATTCCTCATAACTGTTTTTAATTTGGCCCATGTAGTGATCGGGCGCTCCCTATTCCTCATAATATTTGTCATCATTTGGTCCCACCAGACAAGTGCATAATCAGTGAATTCAATAACTGCAAACTTCACCTTCTTAAACTCTGAATAATTATGACAATAAAAAAGAAGCTCTAGCTTACGTTCCCACTCTAGATAAGCTTCGGGATCACTCTTGCCTTGGAAGGAAGGAATAGCCATCTTGATTTTACCCAAATCACCATCTTCCTCATTCTCATGATTTCTCTTGAACGGTCTTTCATTCCTACCCATATATACCTCTGATACTCCATCAAACTCCTTATCATAATCAAATGCATTCTCGGCCTCCATCTCATCCATGGGTACAATCTGTCACCCACTAGGCCTATGGGATACATGCCATGCCTCATTAGCTCTGGTCGGTTGTGGTGGCCAATTTCCCTATGGAGTATTGTGTCTCATTGCTTGCACCTCATCTTGACCATCTCTCATCAACTCTAACACCCGCGGAAACTCTGCTGAAGCGCTGTCACAATATTCGCCACATCTCTCAATTCGGGCTTCTGTGGAGAATTGGTACTTTGACTTTGAGTTACGCTTTCTCTGGACATGCTTAATATTTCCTTGTTTTTTTTCTTTTTTTTTCTCTTTTTTTGTTTCTTTTTTTTTTTTACTCTGCAATTGTAACAAACGTTAGTAATGAAAATAATTAAAGCAAAAAAATAAAAAATAAAATCCTCACAATTTCAATTCCCTCGTGTTTTTCACTCAAATGGCTTTTACCCGAAGCTAAGCTCACCCACACTTGCCTTTTACTTCTCTTGCCCTCAGATGAGTTCTCAAAGGATTTAAGCCTAGTATGACTGAAACACTTAATTTTTTCCTAAATAGCATTGTTCAGCTCAATCACAAGTACAACAGATAGGTAGACACAAGAAGAAGGGAAACAAGATGCTGACACGATTTACGAGAATTAAAAAAGAAAGCTAGTTAAATGCGAATGGAAGAAGAAGAAAAAAAATAAGCAGACTATTGATTACGGCAAAGATGACAAAATAAGAGCCGAAAAAATTTACGACCAATGCAAAATACATTCATCACATGAAAAACAATAATCATTTATCTTATGAATATTATTTTGTGCCTACTCATATAAACATGCATATCAATATTTATAACTCATATAAATATATAAAAACAGTAACTTTAAATCAAAAGAGAAGGGTTAATGACAATTTTCAACCTTTGCTCTCGATAACAATTGTAGGAACCACTTTCTTAGTGTAGTGGAAACACGTTAGGCACCCGAATCGGACTTGAAAACTTTTTCTGCCATTCTCACCAAAAGGCCGAATGTTACCAGCACCAAGACTGAATTTTTACTTCTGTTTTGAACAAAATTCCAGCCCCGAATATAATACACCCAATTCACTGTCAAGTTCAGCCCTTCTATCATTCAGTTTCTGCTATGTTTTAGATCATCTTTTCACCCAAAACCAGTCTCAATATAGCCCCAAAACACCCTTTAAAGTTCCCTAAAAACTCGGGATCAAAAGCAAAACAAAACGAGCCTCATTATCGCCAAACTATGTGCGACAGTGAGCAAAAATAATGCTCACTGTCGTGAATCAAAGAATAAGAAGATGAAGATGGATTTTTGTTCAACACCAAAAGGAATTTCGTACTATGTCTCGGAACCAACGGAAACTTGTGTGGGCTAGACTCACAAAACTAATCCCTAAACACTTTAGAGATTAAAGTCACACAACAAATTTTGCTCTTTTCTTTTTGTTTTTCTTTTGTTTTTCTTTTCTTTTCTCACACTTGTGAGAATTGTGAAGAAGAAGAAAAGTGGCTAGGGTTGCAAAAAGAGAGGCTTAGCAAAAAAGAAAAATAAATCTTCTTTTTATACTTAGGGTTTCTTATTTCCAAAATAAACAAAACCCTTCCCCTTTCACCCCTTGAATTTTCGGCCAAGCACATGTCAAAATATAAATTTTGTAACATCAATATTAACTTTCAATAAAGAAATATATGTTACAAAAAATGAAAAGTTAACACCATTTTAAATGGTGTAACTTCCAAAATAAAGCCAGGGGTTTCCAAAACCAAAAAATTTAGAAATTTCAAATTTGACCTTTATTAAATTATATCTCATATAATTTAATAACATGTGCTTAATTATCAAATAATTATAAAAACCATATATTAAATTTTAACATATAGTTTCAAGTGTGACAATATAATATTATTAATCATATTAATAATATTTATACATATGTGAGTATATAATTGGACGATCCAATTATATTTAATCTGCTACAGTATATCGAGCTAGCACGGGGACCAAATGGACCTACTATTCCAAACTCCAATAGTCCCGAAATATTAGTTAAGCTCTTAATGAAATATTTCGAATTATTAACTTCAGGTTATTCCACTAAAAATCTGAAGCTGCACTCTCGTTGCCGCAGATAGATATATTAAGCTGAACCACGTCGATGTCCATCGATATAGTCATTATATACGGATTAACCCTTCACGAGTATCTCATAATTAGAGTCAGGTCATAATATCTGTTATACCCATCTAATTATTTTTACCTTAAGTACCATTGATTCTTTAATGAACGATTTATTCATAACCATTATGAATCTTAATCTTTCTATTCATAATAGAAAGACTTGAGCGCTCTAACCGTTTAACTACCGAATCAACCTTTAAGAAAGATACCCCTCTACTTCTCGCAAGAATGAGTGAACTCTATATCTATGTAAAACATCCCCAGCTGCACACCAAACCATGTCCCCAAAGTATGTAGCTATTGGTCAAGATTGCTATACCAACCTCACCTTTGTAAATTGAAGGACATAGTCTGCTAGGCAGGAGTTTGTAGTACACTCAGGATTAAGATCAATCTATTTATAACCATCTGGTAGATCGAAATGAAATTTTTTTTAACAGATATTATAAGAAACTCATTTTTATCTAGGTCCAGTCCTATATGATCACATCATACAAGGTGCCTCCATTCTCATATCTCCACATGGACGATCCCGGATCAAGGTCACCATACAGTTATAGAATGGACCGCAGTTATAGATAAACCACAAACAAAGTAGACGTTTTGTTTGCTCTCTATGGACTATTTTAGATTACTAACTTTAGACTTAAATCCTCTTGTGTACGACACTCATACACTAAGTCTGAAGATACATAAGTAATCTAGGGTAAACATGATAATATACAATATGTTGTATTAAATATACACTTTGATAAATGAACAATGCATCATTTTATTTCATAAAACATAATACCGTTTACATTACATGATGCTCTATGGCATATATCCCAACAATGAAGAATAAGACTACTAAGTTACTGTTGGTTTCTAATATAGTCCCGAGATCATATTTGAACAATGAAAAAAATGAATATAAAATGAAGTGAGGCGGAAACACACTTACATTGAATGGATTTGAGATGTGTTGAGAAGAAAAATGAACTCCAAGTCCTCTTGTAGTATTCGGCCAAGGTGGTCTCCAAGTGTAGGTCTCCAAGTGTTGGACAATTATGACCCATAGCGTCACTATTTGTACAGATCATGGTGTTGTTGTATAAATTAACTATGTGACAAAGGAGATTGCACTCTTATCATTTGTGATTAGATCACCTAGATGTATAAATGATAGGAGGTCCCTATGATTTGTTCCTGGATTGAGAATAATATGAGACAGTATCAGTCCACGAAGGATAAATCATTAAATATCCCTAGTCAGAGTATTATCGAGATTGGACATCGATAAATACGTAAAAGACTAGTATTACACTTGTGCACGTTGTGAGGGCACAACGATATAGTTCTCATATATTTGGGTATAGGATACTCATGCAAGTGTAATAGGAGGTTGTGTTTTACCGATGGTACGGGAAATAGCTTCGCTCTGGATAGACCCCCTCGGAATGCCATTGGTAGTATGACTATGTGTCTATAGAAGTCTGAAATCAGGGTAGGTGTATTGTTGGTAACTAATTAGGTCCTAAGATAATGAAATCAAGATGAAAAACGCATGAATACAACAAAGGAGAATGGAGGAAACATTACTCACATTGATCGGTTCTTGCAACTCGATGAACACAAGTCTTGAAGCCTCTCAAACTTGAGGCAGTGAAGCTCCTTGTACTGCTGGACTGCTCGGTTTTGGTCCTTGTTGTTCCTCCAAGAATCGGCCATGGGTGGATTCCATGGAAGCTCCAAGCTTCAAGCTCCAAAATGATTCCATGCTCATGTGTTAGTTTCCCTATCACCATAGTATAAACCCATGAGTGTGCTAGCACTAGATTTTGCAACAAAATCATTTTCTTCATCTCACTGCTTCTCGTTTTCATTCGGCAAAAACCAGAAGAAAGAAAATGGCTCAAAGCCGTAGGTGAGAAGGAGGGAAAGAGAGAAACCGTAAAAGTGGTGAGGAGAGAGAAGAAAAAATGTTTCATTTATATATTTATTTTATTTTCCAAAAACAAAACAAATAAATAAAATCAATTTCATTTAACAAAAGTCAAAAAAGCATAAGCCCATTAATGCCTTTTCAACCACCACATCAATCACTCAAATCAATCAATCAAATTGTCACATCACTCAAAGTGACGTCACTATTCACGTCGCTAACGAATTAATTCTAAATTAATTCGTTCGCCCGAATTAAAATCTAATTTTAATTCCGCGTCGAAATCCAATTTCGCATAATATATCGAATATATTATTTTAACGATTAATTCCAAATTAATCGTTCTCTCTCTTTAATTAATATTTTATCCCAGATAAAATATCTCTGTAATTAATCCCAGATTAATTTTCTCTCTCTTCTAATTAATCCCAGATTAATTAAGTGCGAGTCATACATCATCGGTGAATCTTCGGGAAGCGACCCATGAGATCCTCGGATATGTTGGCAGTAAATACGATCGTCGAACTATCCGAACACGCAAGTACCTCGTACTACGTTTTTACCGATTTACAAGACAAGGTTGGCTTCTAGCAAAGCGCCATGCCTAACCAATTCTCCAGAAATATCCTTATAGGAATATGTGATCTATATCAAGCGTAGTATACCGTAGTATTGTGTATGTCGATCCAGTATCTAATGTTCACGTGCTAGGTCTAGGGTTGAAATTGTGTCTGCCCCATACGAAGCACATATCAGATGTCTGGTAACTAGTCTCTATAATCCGATATACATGACCTTGTCATAATATCCCGATAGCTCGAGCATTTAAGAGAACAAGTTCCGTATCCTATGTGACCATCATCTCCATATGACTGGAGTGATACTTTCGTCTTAACATCACACCCAACACACTACGATTCTCAATATACCCAGCATTGGCGTACACAGAACTTGTTAAAGCCCTGGACGACCTCAACCAAAGTATATTGATTATCGGAAGTATTAGCGGTGTAAGTCTCAGGTTAAGACCAAATACACCTACCCTGATTTCGGACTTCCATAGACACATAGTCATACTACCAATGGAATTCCGAGGGGGTCTATCCAGAGCGAAGCTGTTTCCCGTACCATCGGTAAAACACAACCTCCTATTACACTTGCATGAGTATCTTATACCCAAATATATGAGAACTATGTTGTTGTGTCCTCACAACGTGCACAAGTGTAATACTAGTCTTTTACGTATTTATCGATGTCCAATCTCGATAATACTCTGACTAGGGATATTTAATCATTTATCCTACGTGGACTGATACTGTCTCATATCATTCTCCGTCAAGGAAAAAATCATAGGGACCTCCTATCATTTATATATCTAGGTGATCTAATCACAATTGATAAGAGTGCAATCTCATTTGTCACATAGTTTATTTGTACAACAACACCATGATCTGTACAAATAGTGATGCTATGGGTCATAATTGTCCAACATGTATTTGGTCTTAACCTGAGACTTGCACCGCTAATACTTGCGACAATCAATATACTTTGGTTGCGGTCGTCCAGGGCTTTAACAGGTTCTGTGTACGCCTATGCTGGGTATTTTGAGAATCGTAGTGTGTTGGGTGTGATTTCAAGACGGAAGTATCACTCCAGTCATAGTGGAGATGATGGTCACGTAGGATACGATACTAGTACTCTTAAGTACTGCAGTCATCGAGATAAAATGACAAGGTCAGGTTTATCCTATTATAGAGACTAGTTACCAGACATCCGACATGTGATTCGTACGGGGCAGACACAATTCCAGCCCCAGGCCTAGCACGTGATCATCCGATACTGGATCGACATACGCAATACTACGTATACTACGCCTGATATAGATCTCTTATTCCTGTAAGGATATTTCTGGAGAATTGGGTAGGCATGGCGCTTTGCTAGAAGCCAACCTTCTCTTGTAAATCGGTAAAACGTAGTACTAGGTACTTACGTGTTCGGATAGTCCGACGACCGAATTTACTACCAACATATCCGGGGATCTCATGGGTCGCTTCCTGAAGATTCACCGATGACGTATGACTCGCACTCTAAATTAATATGGGATTAATTAGAAGAGAGAGAAAATTAATCTAGGATTAATTACCAAGATATTTTATCTGGGATAAAATATCAATTAAAGAGAGATAACGATTAATTTGGAATTAATCTATTAATTAATATATTCGATATATTAAACAAAATTGGATTTCGACGCGGAATTAAAATTAGATTTTAATTCGGGCGAACGAATTAATTTAGAATTAATTCGTTAGCGACGTGAATAGTGACTTCGCTAGGCATAATCATTTAATTACGTCGCAACTGAAAATTCGTTAATTTGGAATTAGCGAACCCGAGACCGGGATTATTTGCGAGCGCATTCGCATTTCGAATTCGAGTGCGGCACGCAAGTCAAATCAAGCATCAAATCGCTAGTCGCATCTAGCGTCACATCAAACGTCAAATCATGTCACTTTGAGTGATGTAACCATTAATTTATTGATTGATGTGAGTTGATGTTTGAGTGTTTGACACTCAAGTGTGATGGTTGATGTGAGTTGTTGGATTAATTAAAAGCTATTTACCTTTATTTGATTTTGGTATTTGACTTTTAATATAACAATTGTATTAGATACACAATTGAATTAACAACACACATAACTTTCTCTCCTCCTCTCTCCTCTCATTTTCACGCCCAAGGGGCTGAACATTCTTCTGGTTTCTGCACAAAGCCGAGACAGTGAAGGGAAGCAAGATTGCTTCATTTTTGTGGCAAAAATCAAGAGAGCTAGCACTCCGAGAGACATGCGAAGGTGATAGGGAAGTCCACCCATGAGCCGGGAATCGTTTGACAAAGCTTGGAGCTTGGAAGATGACCTTCAATGGCCGAAAATCAGTGAACTGCTCACTGCCACTGCCGAATGCAATAAAGAGGAGAAATCAGATTTTGTTGCCTCCCGCGTCGCTCAACCGATCGATGTGAGTATTCCGCAACTTTGTTGATTTGTATTCGCATTTATTTCATGCTTGTTTATGATCTTGGGACCTTAGCAAACACCAACAATGGCATCAAGAGCAAGGTTGAGCATAAAATTGATTTTGAGCATGTATAATGAAATTGGATGAATTAGTATGCTTAAATGGATCAATTTGATGAAATGTTGTTTGGAACAAATTTCCCCAATTTTTTTGGTATTGGCCGAATACTAGTATGCCCTAAATTCTTGGTATTTTTTGATTCGTTGATCATTGGATGACTTGAAACGATTTGGGATGTTGATTTAATGTCGATTGTGAATTCAATTGGATTGAAAATGAATCAGACATAAAATTAGTCCCCATTGCCGAGAGCTTTTAAGCATGTATGGGTTTGATTTTTGATCAAAATGTGTTGGACACTAATTGATGTTTTAGAAATGTTAATTGGATAATTAATTATGTAATGCACTTTATTTAATTAAATTAAGAAATTGGATTTTTGGAATTTAATTAAATTGGGCCTATTTTGTAAATTGGGCTTTTAATGTTGTTATTGGGCTTATTGGGCTTGGTTGTACTAAGTTAGGTTTAGGCCAAATGGATTGGATCCAATTGGGCCCAAAACCGCATCCATAAAGCCCAAATGCGAGTTAATGGACCTTTAAAGTTTAATTGGGCCTAATGGGCCAAAATTGATTTATGGGCTTATGGGGTAATTCCCGGATTGGATTTTGGTTATTCGGTTTGACCCGAGTTGACCAAAAGTCCACGTCTTAAGAAATTAATTAAGAGCCCATTGGACTTTAATTAAATTAACGTTGGACGTTAATCGGGCTTTGAGTCCCGTAACGATTAAATTTGGAATTTAAGTCGTAAAGGTTTATCAATAAAGTGTAATATTTAATTTGGAATTAAATAGCGAATTAGTATTAAATACAAATTGAATTGGATTTAATTTTGTAGTTTAATTTAATTCGAGAATTCGTACTTTGAGTACTTATTCGCAAAACGAGTTTGACTCGAGCAAAATCAAATCGTTGTTTGAACATTGGATGGTCACTAATTATCAGATTAATTAATTTGATTAGATTGATTGATAACATGCTTGTGTGAATACATGGTTGCGATGCATGAATAATGTATATCGGATGGATATTAGATGGGTGGGGCAATTTTAGAAATTGTTGTAATAAATTTGATTTATTAATTGGACCTGCGTGTCCAGCCTTATTACCTTCTTATTCTTTGTATTCTCTTCTCACCTATTCCCCTCAATGTAAATGAGGTTTCTTTAGAAGTGTAGTGTAACGGATAAAAGTGATACTTGTGCTAGCGGGAGAGAGTAAGGGAGAGATTTGATCTAGGATCATTGTGTAAAGTATCCATCCGCATATCATTATTATTTTACATACGCGCTTTATTATGTGTTTAGAATGCATGTTTAAGGGTGTATGATGATGAGACCTTAACAAGGATAATAAATTGGTTGCCAATTTGAACTCGAAAAACCCTCACAAAATATTAAGCGTCTTTCCTTCCATTGAGTGATTCTCACTCAAGATCCGAGACTGGCATTGGCTTGTTGGCCAAAGTCAAGGCCTTTGTCCGTCGAGGATGTGTTTGAGTCACGAAGGCTTTGTTCCATATCAGTGTCTTGTCCAAGTTGTGGTTTGTTGGCCAAAGTCAAGACCACTTCTTGTCCATCGACATTGATTACGAAGCTTTCCATGGTCAATGGGTCGCGCTTAACTGGGATCACTAAGTTTGTTGTGCCAAAGCCAAGGCTTAGTTGATTCAGAGGAAAAAAGTTAGGCAATACTTTGGATGTATTGGCATATATAAGATATCTGTTTCGGACTTGGATGTCCCCCTACTGGATCTAGGAATTGGATTGGATCCAATCGATCTTAGAGATCTACCTAGTTAATTATCATACAATTTGTTGGCCAAAGTCAAGATTATGTGATATTTAACGGGATCTTAGCCCGCTAGGAAACACGGTTTCCCGAGTACTCGACAGAGGGTTAGAGGCTCGCCGAAAAATAGTGGGAGGCAAGAATTGAATTTGCAATATTCGTTTAATTACTTGTTAGTTGGACTAATATTTAAATGTTGTTTTAATAAATAGTTGGACTATATTCAAACTATTTATTTATAGTTGATTTTATAATTGGATTATAGTAATCAATATAATTTATTTTAATCTATTAAATTATAGTTGATTAAATAGTTGGACTATTGTAATCATTATAATTAATAGTATCTAAATCGTTGATTAAATAGTTGGACTATTGGAATCAAGATATAAATGAAAGATTGACGTTTAATACATAATCCTAGGGAAAATGTGTTTAAATGGTTTAATTTTTAAATTGGGATAATTTCAGGATGGTCCTGAAGAAAAAAAATAAGTTATTTTATTTGATAAAATAATATATTAAGCCTAAGCCCGGAGTTAAGCAAACAGTAGAGCATAATCTTTGGAAGATTATGTGATGATAACTTTAGTGCTTAATCCATTATAGTTACCGCAGTAGACTCCTTAATTTCTGAATCAGAACTAAGGATTAGATCCTTAAAGTTTGATAAAGAAATTGAAGGATTTTCATAAATCTATGCTTAGATTTTAGAAGTACTAAATTGTAATTAATAACTCTTGGAGGGTTAATGAATATTCTCAAGGAGATAAAGTCAAAGTTTTCAATAGGCAAGTAGCGCAAGGCGCACCTTACTTCGATATTCTGGAAGGCCAAGGCTTGGCCAAAGGCTTATGGAATGTTGAAAAAGGGGCAAAGGCAATATCATTATAATCTTCTAGGAAGATAAAGGACATATCTCAAAATGTCTGCTAATTGTGGCAAACGGGATCACGGAAGCGTGACTGCCGTTTGGACAAAGCAGACATGAAGGAATTGAAGAATGAGCAAGGCTCTGACTTCAAATATGTTTGTCAAGATTATGTTCACTACTAGTATTGAAATTGGATTTTAAATACTTAGTGTGGTACATAAATATATACTGATGTTCAGAATCTACTATGAGCAGGATTTGGAAACTGTTATAATGTAACTAGTTTGACTAGATACATTATCTCTATATCAGTGTTTAACCCGCTGCGGGTGAACCTTTATATTCTAGAACACTAAAGTGTTTTATTATATAAAGATGATATTGAGATAAACACATTAGATGTGAATAACAACATTTAAATTTTGAATATAAATAAATCTCAAACGTATATAATGACAAACAAATAATCAAACTGATTTGATTAGATGAAACATATTGTGGCGTTGTAGTCTGGGACACAATCAAACAAGGCTCGTATATCCATACTTTTGAAGAGTGGGTACTCGGACTGATTTGATTCCAATCAAATAAAGTCTACGAATCTAGTTTATTGGGCAATGTGCCTAAAACACTATTTACTTGGTAAAAGTGTAAATGCCACCAATCTGTTAGCCGTAGTTCATAGTGAAGCAAGTGGGCCCATGTCTAGCTAGGCTAGAGGTGGATATGAATATTTCGTGACCTTTACGGATGTGGCATCGTGTTATGGTTATGTGTTTCTTTTGAAGAACACAAATCAGAAACTTTTAAATTTTCGACACGAAGTAGACAAACAGATCGGCTATAGTATTATACCGTCACGGTAAGACCGTAATGGAAAATACTTAAGCAATAAGTTTCTAATATACTTGAAAGAGTATAATATTCTTTCAAATAAGGACTCCTCCCGGAACACGTCAAGGTGACGGTGTGTCCGAACGGATAAACCGAATTTTGTTGGACATGATAAGGTTAATCATGAGTCGCTCTGAGCTACCATTTCCTTCAACGGATACACTTTAACAGTACAGAACTTATTTTGAATAAGGTTCCATAAAAATCTGTTTGACAGATTTCGTGCCAATTGTAGGTTATCCTAGGGATACCAAAGTATTGTACTTATACAACTCACATGAGAACAATGAGATTGTTGCTCACCATGCGGTTTTCCTAAGAGGAATACCGATATGCAGTGGTAAGTGGGAGGATAGTAAAACTCGATGGGAATCGGAGTAATACTATTCAAGGCACCGATTCCTAATGGAACACAAATAGTTCATCAAGGATGAAACTATTACCATAATCTTCGAATACACAAGAACCACATATGTCGGAGAGAGTCATAAAACAACCTGGGGTATGGGTTTCTGATCTCACCTCATAAAGATGTCTATCTTATTGAGGTATACCAACTGACTACGTATGAAGAAGTGATACAAGGTATCGACTCCCTATTATGGCAAAGTGCCATATGATCCGAAATGGATTTCATGTATATCAACATGTTTAGAACTAGTTGATGTACCACAAGGCATTGTGCCTATTGGTACTTATAAGTCTTCAAGGAAGACGTGCATGTATGGCAACATACCAACGTACTAAGCTAGGCTTGTAGCGGAAAGGTATCGTTATCAACATTGTGTTGATTACGATTCAACCATTTAACTGTTGCCACGGTAAATCCATTTGGATAATGCTTGCTAAAGCTGCTTGTTTCATGTATGAAATATGACAGCATTACGGGAAAATCGCTTTCCTGAAAGGGAAACCTTTAGGAGGATGTTTACAACATCCTGACGGTTTTGTCGTACCAAAACTAGCAAACAAGGTTTGCAGGTTATTCGATCCATGTTTGGATTGAAGCAAGCATAGGTTCTTGGAATTGTCGTTTTGATGTAATCATAATGGTTTATGATTTAATTCAAAATGAAATGATTCTTGTGTATATAAGAGGGTTGGTGGGAGCGCACTGACAATACTGTCCTATATATATAATGATAATATGTCATTTCTTGGAAATGATATTCCCATAAATAATAATCGGTGAAAGCTTGGCTTTCGAGAAAACTCTCTGAGAACTCGTGCATTGAAAAATGTACGCGACCTGGTGTCTCATACGCTTTGAGCATATGGATTCACAATCAGGCCAATCCAAGTGATAGTCACTGGATTGATGTTAAGAACATCCGTTAGTATCTTAGAGAACTAATGATGCTGTCTTAATCTGTGGAGAATGAGAACTTGAAGTGACTGGGATCACTGTAGCAAGTTTCCTAAACCGATAAAATGACTATAAGTCGAAAACGGTACTACAAAATTTGAATAATGGTACAGTGAGCTGGAAATCTTCCAAGCAAGATACTGTTACCGAATAAACAACAAATGCGGGTTATTGCAGCAGCTGAAGCGGCAATTGAAGCCATTTGGGTTGATAATAAATCTAATTAGATTAGATATATTTTCCTGTTAGCGGCTGAGCTAGGCTTGAGCACAGGCTAAAGAATTAATGGTCTCATCAAGGATCCAGATACATACTTCGACTATTCATCTGATTCGTTCGGATCATACATCATGGCGATGTGATGATCGAATAAATCGCATCAGATGATAATCATGCAAATCCGCTGACGAAAGATTTTCTCAGCAATTTGAGCCAACCGTACATAGTTAGGGTGTCAAGCACTCGAGTGACTGGCTATAGGCCAAGTGGGAGATTGTTGGACAATTATGACCTATATCGTCACTATTTGTACTGATCACGGTGTTGTTGTACAAATTAACTATGTGACAAAGGAGATTACACTCTTATCATTTGTGATTAGATCACCTAGATATATAAATGATAGGAGGTCCCTGTGATTTGTTTATGGATTAAGAATGATATGAGACAGTATCAATCCACGAAGGATAAATCACTAATATCCCTAGTCAGAGCATTATCGAGAGATGGACATCGATGAATGTGTAAAAGACTAGTATTACGCTTGTGCGCGTTGTGAGGGCACAACGACATAGTTCTCATATATTTGGGTATAGGATACTCATGCAAGTGTAATAGGAGTTGTGTTTCTCCGATGGTAGGGAAACAGATTCGCTCTGGATAAAACCCCTCGGAATTCATTAGTAGTATGACTATGTGTCTATGGAAGTCCGAAATCAGGGTAGGTGTATTTGGTCTTAACCTGAGACTTGCACCGCTAATGCATACGACAATCAATATACTTTGGTTGAGGTCATCCAGGGCTTTAACCAGTTTCTGTGTACGCCAATTCTGGGTATATCGAGAATCGTAGTGTGTTGGGTGTGATGTCAAGACGGAAGTGTCACTCCAGTCATGGGAGTTGATGATCGCGCAGGGATACATAACTGGTTCTCTATATAAGTTGCAACCGTCGGGATAATATGACTTGGTCATGATTATCCGATATTAAAGAGACTAGTTGCTCGTTATCCGATATATGCTTCGTACGGGGCAGACACTGTACCAGCCCCAGGCCTAGCATGTGATCATCCGATACTGGACAGAAATACGCAATACTAGGTATATTACGCCTGATACAGATCCTTTATTCCTGTAAGGATATTTCCGGAGAATTGGGAGGCATGGCGCTTTGCTAGAAGCCAACCTTGTCTTGTAATTCGTTATAAACGTAATACGAGGTACTTACGTGTTCGGATAGTCCGACGACCGAATTTACTGCCAACATATCCAGGGATCTCATGGGTCGCTTCCCAAAGATTCACTGATGACGTATGACTCGCACTTTTAATTAATCTGGGATTAATTAGATGAGAGAGAAAATTAATCTGGGATTAATTGGAGATATTTTATCTAGGATAAAATATCATTTATAGAGAGAACGATTAATTTGGAATTAATCGATTAATTGATATATTTGATATATTAAACAAAATTGGATTTCGACGCGGAATTAAATTAGATTTTAATTCGGGCGAACGAATTAATTTAGAATTATTTTGTTAGCGACGTGAATAGTGATTTTACTAGGCGTAATCATTTAATTATGACTCAACGAAAAATTCGTTAATTTAGAATTAGCGAACCCGAGCCCGAGATTATTTGCGAGCGCATTCGCATTTCGAATTCGACTGCGGCAAATCAAATCAAGCGTCAAATCGCTAGTCGCAACTAGCGTCACATCATTCGTTAATCAAGTGATGTATGTCTTTCACTTTGAGTGATTGACGCCAGTCACTATTCACTGAGTGATGGATTGATAGCAAGTTGATATGTGTGGTTGGCATTTAATGTTTTGTTTTGGAGGGAAAAATTTGGTAATGGTTTTGGAAATATATTACCATTTTTTTTGCTAAACAAAAAAAACAACACATAAATCTCTCTCTCTCCTCATTCTCTCTTCATCATCACGCCCAAAGGGCTGTGAAAATTGTTCTGGTTTTGCTGGGTAGTGACCGAGCAAAGGGAAGCACAAGTGCTTGATTTTGTGGCAAAATCAAGAGAGCTAGCACTCCGAGAGACATGCGAATGTGATAGGGAAGTTCACCCATGAGCCGGGAACCATTCAACGAAGCTTGGAGCTTGACGAATGAGACCAAAAGGTCGAACCAGTGAGCTTGAGTTGCTGTTTTGGCGTGACCAGTGTAGTGGGCAGTGAAGAATTTTAGTTGCCTAAAGCGTCGCTCAACCGCTCGATGTAAGTATTCCGTGACTTTCTCAATTGTTATTCGCACTTGTTTCATGTTTGTTATTCGATCCTATGGACCTAGAAACTCCAACAATAAGTGCCAATTGTAGGTTATCCTAGGGATACCATAAGTGTAGTACTTTTACAACTCACAAGAGAACAATTAGATTGTTGCTCACCATGCGGCTTTCCTAAGAGGAATACTTATATGCAGTGGTAAGTGGGAGGATAGTAAAACTCGATGAAAATCGGAGTAATACTATTCCAAGGCACCGAATCTTAATGGAACATCAATAGTTCATCAAGGATGAAACTATTACCAATAATCTTCGAATACACAAGAACCGCGTAGGTCGGAGAGAGTCAGAAAACAACCTGGGGTATGGGTTTCTGATCTCACCTCATAAAGATGTCTATCTTTTTGGTATACCAACTGACTACGTATGAGGAAGTGATACAAGGTATCGACTCCCTATCATGGCAAAGTGCCATGAATCCAAATGGATTCCATGTATATCAACCAAGTTTGGACACTAGTTGATGTACCGCAAGGCGTTGTGCCTATAGGTACTATATATGTCTTCAAGGAAGACGTACATAGATGGCAACATACCAACGTATAAAGCTAGGCTTTTAGCGGAAATGTATCATTATCAACATTGTGTTGATTACGATTCAACCTTTTACCTGTTGCCACGGTAAATCCATTTGGATAATGCTTGCTAAAGCTGCGTGTTTCATTTATGAAATATGACAGCTTTACAGGAAAATCGCTTACCTGAAAAGGAAACCTTTTGGAGGATGTTTACAACATCCTGTCGGTTTTGTCTTAACAAATCTAGCGAAGAAGGTTTGCGGGTTATTCGATTCATGTTTGGATTGAAGCAAGCATAGGTTCTTGAAATTATCGTTTTGATGTAATCATAATGGTTTATGATTTAATGCAAAACGAAAATGATTCTTGTGTATATAAGAGGGTTAGTGGGAGCGCACTGACAGTGGTTGTCCTATAAATAATGAAAATATGTCATTTCTTGGAAATGATATTCCAAAATAAAAATCGGTGAAAGCTTGGCTTTCTATAAAACTCTCCGAGAAATCGTACATTGAAAAATGTACGCGACCTGATGTCTCATACGCTTTGAGTATATGGATTCACAAACAGGCCAATCCAAGTGATAGTCACTGGATTGATGTTAAGAACATCCATTAGTATCTTAGAGAACTAATGATGTTGTCTTATACTATGGAGATGGAGAACTTGAAGTGACTGGGATCACTGTTGCAAGTTTCCTAACCGATAAAACGGCTATAAGTCGCACAATGGTACTATACAGTTTGAATAACGGTACAGTGAGATGGAAATCTTCCAAGCAATATATTGTTACCGTATAAACAACAAATGTGGAATATTGTTGCAGCTGAGGCAGCAATAGAAGCCATTTGGGTCGATAACAAATCTAATTAGATTAGATATAGTTCTGTTAACAGCTAAGAGCAAAAGGTTTGCAAGTTGCAAAAGTCCATTTATGCACTTAAACATACGTCTCGATCTTGGAATATAAAATTTGATACCACGATCAAGTCTTATGATTTTGAGCAGAATGTCGATGAGCATTGTGTATACAAACACGTTATTGACGGGAATGTTGTTTTTCTTATTTTATAAGTTGATGATATTTTACTCATTGGGAATTATGTAAAGATATTATCGAACGTGAAAATCTGGCTAGCTAACAAATTCCAAATGAAAGATTTGGGAGAGGCCAATTATGTTCTTGGGATTCAAATACTTTTGAATCGCAAGAAACGATTGTTAGCTATGTCTCAGGCATCCCATATCGACAAGATCCTTGTGCCATTTGGGATGCAGAATTTCAAGAAAGGCAATCTACCTTATCGACATGGAATTCACTTGTCTAAGGAACAGTCTCCTAAGACACCTCAAGATGTTGAGGAAATGAGAAATATCCCATATGCCTCAACAGTTGGTAGTCTCATGTATACTATGTTATGTACAAGACCAGAGATCTGTTTTGCAGTGGGAGTAGTCAGTAGGTTTTAGTCTAACCCAGGATTGGATCATTGGGTGGCTATGAAACACATTTTTAAGTATCTTAAGGGAACGAGAGATTATATGCTTGTATATTCCAATGTGGATATGATCCTAAGGGGATATACAGACTATGATTTTTAGACAAATGTCGAATCTAGGAAATCAACATCTGGATCAGTGTTTACCCTAGGTGGTGGGGCTATAGTATGGCAGAGTATAAAGCAATCTTGCATTACTGACTCCACCATGGAGGCTGAATATGTAGCAGCTAAGGAAGCAGTCTGGTTACATAAATTCTTTGGAGATCTGGAAGTTGTTCAATATATGGATAGACCACTCACACTTTATTGCGATAATAGTGGTTCAGTGGCAAATTCAAAAGAACCAAGAAGCCACAAGAGGGAAAAGCATATAGAGAGGAAATATCATCTCATCAGGGAGATAGTGCAGAAATGAGACGTTATTGTCACAAAGATTGTTTCCGCAGAGAACTTGGCTGATCCATTTACAAGACCTTATCGGCTAAAGTGTTTGAAGATCACCTAGATGGTCTAGGATTACGTGACCTGTCCCATTTACTCTAGTGCAAGTGGGATATTGTTGGGATGTATTCCCTAGAGCTACATGTAATGTAAATGACTTTATATGTTTTGAAATAAAATGATGCATTATTCATTTATCAAAGTGTTTGTTTAATTTTCGCATATTATAAATTATCTTGAATACCTAGATTACTTATGTGCCTTCAGACTTAGTGTATGAGTATCATACACATGAGGATTTAAGTCTGATGTTAGTAATCTTAAGTATTCAATAGAGAGCAATCAAAGCGGGTACTTTATTTTTGGTTTATTTATAGCTATGGTCCACACTATATTTGTATGATGACTTTGATCTGGGATCGTCCATGTAGAGACATAAGAATTGAGGCACCTTGTAAGATGTGATCATATAGGACTGGACCTAGATGGAAATGACATTCTGACCGGCGTAAACACACACGTATAACGCAAGCGCACGTATCGTTCAAGTAGTATAAAAATATCGATCCCACGAGGACTTAATTCCTACTGTTGTTATTAATTATTGAATCTATTTATTTACAAATTGTTGGTTTAATCTAAGGTCCCAAGATCAATAACAAGACATGAAACATGCATGAATACATCAACGGAGGTAGCGGAATACTCACATTGATCGGTTATGTCGATTTGAAGATGAATCAAGCCCAAAAACGTACTGCCTTTGAGCTCCACTGCATGCAGTCCACTGCCTCCAAAAACAGAAATTTGAGATGGGAAACGGAGCTCAAAGCTTCGTCGGATGGATCCCGTCTCATGGTCGAACCTCCCTACCACCTTCGCAAGACTTGTAGTGTGCTAGCACTTGATTTCTCACCATGAGAAACCACTTTGCTTCCCTTTAACTCACGCCCAAACTGGTTCCAAACCAGTGAACACTCCCTTGTGTTGCCGTGAGAGAGAAGAGAGAAAATGAGAGAAAATTGTGTAATGGTTTGTTAATTAAAATGATTTCCAAAAAATCAATTTATATTTATGCCATATTTATTAAATTAATAATAAACTTATGACACAAATTCATGCAAAGGCTTAGAGTGTCAAACACTTCATTTCCATGCAATACCATTGAGTGCATTGTACACAATCTCCATGCAAAGCATTAGAGTGTCAAATAAGCATAATATGACATGTGTCAAAGTTAATGCATATCTTGACATGTGTCATGTGGGCCCCACACGTTTCCCAATGAAAGTGGGCCCACGTGCACTCACGCGTTCGGGTTCGATATTTCCGAAATACCGAGCTTACGTCGCGACGTTAATTCAATCGAATAATTTGACGTCGCTAACGAATTAATTCCAAACTAACTCGTTTGCCCGAATTAAAATCTAATTTTAATTACGCGTCGAAATCTAATTTCGTATAATATATCGAATATATTAATTTACCGATTAATTCCAAATTAATCGTTATCTCTCTCTAGACGATATTTTATCCCAGATAAAATATCTCCGTAATTAATCCTAGATTAATTCTCTCTCTCTTCTGTTATAATCCCAGATTATTCAAGAGTGCAAGTTGTGCGTCATCGGTGGATTATCGGGAAGCGACCCATGAGATCTCCGGATAAGTTGGCAGCAAATACGGTCGTCGGAGTATCCGAATCACGTACGTACCAAGTACTACGTTCTACCGATTTACGAGACAAGGTCGACTCCTAGCAAAGCACCAAGTCTGCCCAATTCTCCGGACATATCCTCTAAGGATATTAAGATCTGTATCAAGCGTAGTATACAATGTATTGTGCATATCGGCCCAGTATCGGATGGTCACGTGCTAGGGCTGGGGCTGGATAAGTGTCTGCCCCGTCCGAAACACATATCGGATGTCTGGTAACTAGTCTCTATAATCGGATATTCATGACCTGGTCATAATATCCCGATTGGATGCGCATCACTAAAAGCACTAATACCGTATCCTGCGTGACATCATCTCCATTATGACTGGAGTGATACTTCCGTCTCGACATCACATCCAATACACTACGACTCTCTGATAAACCCAGAAGTGGTGAACACAGAACCAGTTAAGATCCCCCAACCACCAAAACCAAAGTTTACCGATTGTCGTAAGTATTAGCGATGTAAGTCTCAGGTTAAGACTATACACACCTACCTTGATTTCGGCCTCCCATAGACACCTATAGTCATAATACCAATGGGATTCCGAAGGGTCTATCCAGAGCGAAGCTGTTTCCCGTACCATCGGTGAAACACGACCTCCTATCGCACTTGCATAAGTATCCAATACTTATATATATGAGAACTATGCCGTTGTGCCCTCACAACGCGCACAAGTGCAATACTAGCCTATTCCGCATTATCGATGTCCAGTCTCGATAATACTACGGCTAGGGATATTTAATGATTAATCCTTCGCGGACTGATACTGTCTCATATCATCTCAATCCAGGAACTAATCATAGGGACCTCTCTTCATTTATATATCTATGGTGATCTAATCACAAATGATGAGAGTGCAATTTCTTTCTTGTCACATAGTTAATTTGCTACAACAACACAATGATCTGTGCAAATAGTGACGCTATGGGTCATTTTGTCTAACAATCTCCCACTTGGCACATTGCGAGTCACTCAAGTGTCCTACACCTGAACTATGTACGGTTCGCTCAAATTGCTGAGGAAAGGTTTTCGTCAGCGGATTTGTTTGATTATCGTTTGACGCGATTTATACGATCATCACATCACATCGCCACGATGTATGATCCGAACGAATCAGATGATATAGAAGTATATATCTGGATCGTCGATGAGACCTTTAATTCCTTAGCCTATGCTGACGCCTAGCTCAGCTGCTAACAGAACTATATCTAATCTAATTAGATTTACTTTCGACCCAAAGACTTCTATTGCTGCCTCAGCTGCAGCAATAATCCGCATTTGTTGTTTATTCGGCAACAGTTATCTTGCTTGGAAGATTTCCAGCTCACTGTCCCGTTATTCAAACTTTATAGTACCGCAGTATTTAACTGTTTGGAAACTTGCAGCAGTGATCCCAGTCACTTCAAGTTCTCATTCTCCATAGTTTAAGATAGCATCTTTAGTTCTCTGAGATACTAACAGATGTTCTTAACTTCAATCCAGTTACTGTCACTTGGATTGACCTGATTGTGACTCCATATGCTTGAAGCGTATGAGACACCAATACAAGTACATTTTAAATGTACAATTTCCCAGAGAGTGTTAACAACTCCAAATCTATCCCAGTAGATCTTTATTCCTTGAATAAAGGTTGTTACTCCCCAGAATTCTACGGAGAATTTCTATTGAAAGCCAAGCTTTCAACAATAGCTTTATGGGAATTTCACTGTCAGTGCGCTCTCCCACTAACCTCCTTATATACACAAGAATTATTTCGTTTTGAGTCAAATCATAAACCATTATGATTATTTCAAAACGACAGTTCCAAGAACCATATGCTTGCATCAATCCAAACATGGATCGAATAACCCGCAAACCTTGTTTGTCGGTTATACAAAATCGTCAGGATGTTGTAAACATCCTCCAAAAGGTTTCCTTTTCAGGAAAGCGATTTTGATTTGTAACTAACATATTTCATAAATGAAATATATAGTTATCAATAAGCATCTTCAAAATGGATTTACCATGGCAACAGGTAAAAGGTTGAACCGTTATTAACATAATGTTGATAACGATACCTTTCCGTCAAAAGCTTAGCTTTGCACGTTGGTATGTTGCCTTCCATGTATGTCTTCCTTGAAGACGTTTAACGTACCATAGGCACAATGCCTTGTGGTACAACAACTAGTATCCAAACATAGTTGTTATACATGGAATCCATTTCGGACTCATGGCACTTTGCCATAACATGGAGTCGATACCTCGTATCACTTCCTCTAAACGTAGTCGGATGGTACACCACCATAAGATTGACATCTTTATGAGGTGAGATCAGAAACCCATACCCTAGGCTTTTTTCTGACTCTATCCGATCTACTAGTTTCTTGTGTATTTGAAGATTAATGGTATAGATTCATCATAGATGAACTATTTGTGTTCCATTAAGGACTTCGTGCCTTGAACAGTGTTACTCCGATTTTCATCGAGTATCACTATCCTCCCACTGACCACTGCATATCGGTATTCCTCTCAGGAAAAACCGCATGGTGAGCAACAATTACATTGTTCTCATGTGAGATTATAAGTACTATACTTAAGGTTTCCCTTAGGATAACTTATATTGACACTTATCCAATTTGGGTCTTTTAGTTTGGTATCATCCAAACGTTATGCCTGGCATACCCAAATTATCAGGAATGAGAAACCACGTTTCTTTCCTGTTCATATCCTATATGATATCTGTCAAACAGATTTATATGGAACCTTATTCCAAATAAGTTTTGCACTGTTAATACATATCCTGTTGAAGGAAATAGTAGCTCAGAGCGACTCGTGATAAACTTTATCATGTCCAACAAAAATTCGTTTTTTTTGTTTGAACACACCGTCTAACTGACGTGTCTCGGAGGAGTCCTCATATGAAAGAATACCGTACTCTTTCATGTACATTAGAAACCTACTGCTTAAGTATTTTCCATTACGGTCTTGCCGTGGCGGAATAATACTATAGCCGATCTGTTAATTTACTTCGTGTCGAAACTTCAAAAGTTTCCGATCTGTGTTCTTCAAAAGAAACACATAACCACAACGCGATGCTGCATCCGTTAAGGTCACGAAATATTCACGTTCACATCTAGCCTGGCTAGATATGGGCCCACTTACTTCACCATGAATAGGGCTAACAGATCGGTGGCCCTTTTACTATTACCAAGTAAATAGTATTTTAGGTATTTAACCTAATAAACTAGATTCGTAGACCTTATTTGAATAGTCAAATCAGTCCTAGTACCCACTTCTCAAAAGTACGGATATACGAGTCTTGTTTAATTGTGTCCTAGACAACAATGCCACAAATAAGTCTCCATTGATCAAATCAATTTGAGCTATTTATTTGTCATTTATATGTTTGAGATTTTATTTATATTCAAAATATAATTATGTTATTTACATCCAATGTATTTATCTCAGTATCAACTTTATATAATGAAACACTTTAGTGTTCTAGAATATAAAGGTTTTATCCGCATGGATTAAACACTGATATAGAGATAATGTCTCTAGTAAAACTAGTTACATAATAACATTTCCTAATTTAGGTACCTGCCCAAAGGGTAGTTCCCAAACTTAGGTATTACGGTCGAAACAGCGACTTTCGTCCCGTTTCCAATCCGCAAAGAAATCTCGGCTTGAAGCCAGTATCCAGCTCACAGCGGATTCTGAACGTCAATACATATATGTATTATGTACCACACTAAGTATTTAAAATTCAATTTCAATACTAGTAGTGAACATAACTTTGACAAATATTTTTTAAAGTTAGAGCCTCGCCCTTTCTTTAATTCCTTCGTGTCTTCCATATCCAAATGGTAGTCACTTTGGGATATGACAATTATCCTTTTCAATATTTCACAAACCTTTGGCCAAGCCTTGGGTTTCGGAATATCGAAACGATGTGCACCTTGTGCTACATGCCCAATTGCAAACTTTGACTTTTCTCCACTAGAATAGTCAAATCATTCTTCAAGAATTATTAATTGCAATTTTAATACTTTTAAATCTAAAGATAGATTTATTATAAGTATATTAATTAAGCACTAAAGTCATCATTACACATAAATCTTCCAAAGACTTTATGCTCTACTATTTGCTTAATAATGGGCTTAGTCATAATAAGTTATTTTATCAAATAAATTAACCTATTATTAATTCCCAATTGAAAATTAAATCATTTAAAACATTTAATCCAAGGATTATATATTTTAAATATTCAACCTTTCAATTCTATCTTGATTTCAATAGTCCAACTATTTAATCAATTTTAATAAGGTACTATTTATTATAATGATTACAATAATCCAATTATTTAATCAACTATAATTTTAATATTGATTACTATAATCCATTTATAAAATCAACTATCATTTTAATTCAATTATATTGATTACTATAATCCAATTATAAAATCAACTATATATTGAATAAGTTTGTATATAGTCCAACTATATATTTAAAAACAACATAAAATATTAGTCCAACTAATACTTTTGATTAATACGACGAGTAAAATATAAATGAGCGTGTTTAGCGAGTAATTGAACGAATGTTGCAAATTCAATACTTGCCTCCCACTATTTTTCGTCGAGCCTCTAACCCTCTGTGGAGTACTCTCGGAAACCGTGTTTCCTAGTGGGCTAGGATCCCATTAAATAACACACACCCTGACTTTGGCCAATAAAAAGCTGTATGCTATTTAACTAGGTAGATCTCACAGATCAATTGGATCTCATCCAATTCCTAGATCCGGTTAGGTGGACATCCAAGTCCGAAACATATATACAATATATATGTCAATATATCCAATATATTTTCCTAACCCTATCCTCTGAATCATCTAGGCCATGGCTTTGGCCAAAAACAAACCTAATGATTCCAGTTAAGCGGGACCCATTGACGAGGAAAGTTTCGTAATCAATGTCATTGGACAAAAAGTGATCTGACTTTGGCCAATAAAAATCACGATTTGGACAAGACACCGATATCTAACAAAACTCTCATGATTCAAGTACATCCTAGATTGACAAAGGTCTTGACTTTGGTCAAAAACAAACCAATGCCAACTTCGGATCTTGAACAAGAATCATTCAATGGAAGGATATTTGCTTAATATATGTTGAGGGATTTTCGCATGCAAATTGGCTACCAATTTTATTATCTTTGTTAAGGTCTCATCATCATACACCCTTAAACATGCATTCTAAATACATAATAAAGCGAGTATGAAATAAAATAATAACGATATGCGGATGGATACTTTACACATTGATCCTAGATCAAATCTCTCTCTTTCTCACTCAAGCTAGCACTTGTACTTCTACTTCTACTCTACCCGTTACACTACACTTCTAAAGAAACCTCATATACATAGAGGGGAATAGGTGAGAAGAGAATACAAAGAGAAAGAAGGTGATAAGGCTGGACACGCAGGTCCAATTTAATAAATCAAATTTATTACAACAATTTCCAAAATTGCCCACCCGACTAATATCCATCCGATATACGTTATTCATTCAACACAACCATGTATTCACACATACAAGCATGCTATCAATCAATCTAATCAAATTAATTAATCTGATAATTAAGTGATCATCCAATGTTCAAACAACGATTTGATTTTGTTCGAGTCAAACTCGTTTTTGCGAATAAGTACTCAAAGTACGAATTCATGAATTAAATTAAACTACATAATTAAATCCAATTTAACATGTATTTAATACTAATTCACTATTCAATTCCAAATTGAATATTGCACTTTATATTAATAAACCTTTTACGATTTAAATTCCAAATTCAATCGTGTCGGGACTCAAAGTCCGATTAACGTCCAACGTCAATTTAATTTAAGTCTAATGGGCTTCAATTAATTTCTTTAGGCATGGGCTTCGGCAACCAAAGCCCAATATGGGGATCACCCAAAATGCCTTAGAAATCAATTTCGGCCCATTAGGCCCAATTAAACTTTAAAGGTTCATTAGTCGCAATTGGGCTTTATGGTTAAGGTTTTGGGCCCAATTGGATCCAATCCACTTGGCCTAAACCAAACTTGATAAATCAAGCCCAATAGGCCCAATTACAACTTAAATTCTAATTTCCAAAATTAGGCCCAATTAATTAAATCCAAAAATCCAATTTTCACAATTTAATTACCAAAAGTGCATTACGATGATTAATGACCTAAATCGATATTTCCGAAGCACCAAATTAGTCCAATTAATCATGCTTAATTCATTATCACATGTCAAACACACATATGAAAAATCAAACCCATAAACATGCTTGCTAAGTCTCGGCCAAGGAAGGTTATTTTGTCCGATTTGAATTCAATCCGATTAATTACACAATCGACAACGTATTAACTTCCCGAATGATTTCATACACATCCAATGTTCATAAAATCAAAATATACCAAGACATTTAGGGCATTTCACATTCGGCCAAGGTATGGAATTTAGGGTTTATGTTCAATTCAAAGTACAATCCAATTGACATTAAATTAACATCATCCTACATGATTTTAACTCATCCAATGAATCAAAATCAACAAAATTCCAATGATTCAAATATATACATTCGGCCAAGGTGACAAGTTTGGGGAAAATAATTCCAAATCTATTTTCATCAAATTAGTCCAACCAAAATGAATTTAAACATGTTATAAGCATACTCAAACAAACAATTCATTCAAATCATGCTCAACAAACATTTACCCAAATTTTAAGCCCTACAAATTTCATGCTTGCAACTTTAGCTCATGATGCCATTGTTGGTTTAATCTAAGGTCCCAAGATCAATAACAAGACATGAAACATGCATGAATACATCAACGGAGGTAGCGGAATACTCACATTGATCGGTTATGTCGATTTGAAGATGAATCAAGCCCAAAAACGTACTGCCTTTGAGCTCCACTGCATGCAGTCCACTGCCTCCAAAAACAGAAATTTGAATGGGAAACGGAGCTCAAAGCTTCGTCGGATGGATCCCGTCTCATGGTCGAACCTCCCTACCACCTTCGCAAGACTTGTAGTGTGCTAGCACTTGATTTCTCACCATGAGAAACCACTCTTGCTTCCCTTTAACTCACGCCCAAACTGGTTCCAAACCAGTGAACACTCCCTTGTGTTGCCGTGAGAGAGAAGAGAGAAAATGAGAGAAAATTGTGTAATGGTTTGTTAATTAAAATGATTTACCAAAAATCAATTTATATTTATGCCATAATTTATTAAATTAATAATAAACTTATGACACAAATTCATGCAAAGGCTTAGAGTGTCAAACACTTCATTTCCATGCAATACCATTGAGTGCATTGTACACAATCTCCATGCAAAGCATTAGAGTGTCAAATAAGCATAATATGACATGTGTCAAAGTTAATGCATATCTTGACATGTGTCATGTGGGCCCCACACGTTTCCCAATGAAAGTGGGCCCACGTGCACTCACGCGTTCGGGTTCGATATTTCCGAAATACCGAGCTTACGTCGCGACGTTAATTTGACGTCGCTAACGAATTAATTCCAAACTAACTCGTTTGCCCGAATTAAAATCTAATTTTAATTACGCGTCGAAATCTAATTTCGTATAATATATCGAATATATTAATTTACCGATTAATTCCAAATTAATCGTTATCTCTCTCCAGACGATATTTTATCCCAGATAAAATATCTCCGTAATTATCCTAGATTAATTCTCTCTCTCTTCTGTTATAATCCCAGATTATTCAAGAGTGCAAGTTGTGCGTCATCGGTGGATTATCGGGAAGCGACCCATGAGATCTCCGGATAAGTTGGCAGCAAATACGGTCGTCGGAGTATCCGAATCACGTACGTACCAAGTACTACGTTCTACCGATTTACGAGACAAGGTCGACTCCTAGCAAAGCACCAAGTCTGCCCAATTCTCCGGACATATCCTCTAAGGATATTAAGATCTGTATCAAGCGTAGTATACAATGTATTGTGCATATCGGCCCAGTATCGGATGGTCACGTGCTAGGGCTGGGGCTGGATAAGTGTCTGCCCCGTCCGAAACACATATCGGATGTCTGGTAACTAGTCTCTATAATCGGATATTCATGACCTGGTCATAATATCCCGATTGGATGCGCATCACTAAAAGAGCACTAATACCGTATCCTGCGTGACATCATCTCCATTATGACTGGAGTGATACTTCCGTCTCGACATCACATCCAATACACTACGACTCTCTGATAAACCCAGAAGTGGTGAACACAGAACCAGTTAAGATCCCCCAACCACCAAAACCAAAGTTTACCGATTGTCGTAAGTATTAGCGATGTAAGTCTCAGGTTAAGACTATACACACCTACCTTGATTTCGGCCTCCCATAGACACCTAGTCATAATACCAATGGATTCCGAAGGGTCTATCCAGAGCGAAGCTGTTTCCCGTACCATCGGTGAAACACGACCTCCTATCGCACTTGCATAAGTATCCAATACTTATATATATGAGAACTATGCCGTTGTGCCTCACAACGCGCACATGTGCAATACTAGCCTATTCCGCATTATCGATGTCCAGTCTCGATAATACTACGGCTAGGGATATTTAATGATTAATCCTTCGCGGACTGATACTGTCTCATATCATCTCAATCCAGGAACTAATCATAGGGACCTCTCTTCATTTATATATCTATGGTGATCTGATCACAAATGATGAGAGTGCAATTTCTTTTCACATAGTTAATTTGCTACAACAACACAATGATCTGTGCAAATAGTGACGCTATGGGTCATTTTGTCTAACACAAATATCTAATTAAATGAAAGAAAGAGATTGTTTGTTTGATTGGTTGAATTGGCGTTGCTAAATAAATAAATAATAAAAAGACAAAGAAAATACTAAGGAAAATAACAAAAGACACAAGATCTAGGGTTGTGATTTCTTCCAATACCATTTTAAAGATGAATGATTATTATATAGATGGGTAAAACATTGATTTATTAACCTGGAACACGAAATTATGCGAAAGCATCTGTCGATGGTCAGACACAAATACCCAGTGTAACCCAATTGAACCATTTCCTATGTCAACCACATTATCTGGATTCATTAAGATTAAGTTCAATTATGGCTACCCTCGCCCGACAGGTATATTCCTATCCTGTAAGGAAATCTATTAAAGTTTTTTATCCTCAAGGAAGATCGTGGGCTATTGAGTCTAAGGTCTTAAACTTAAAATCCCTATATCTAGTTCATTTTAAGTTTACCTAATCAATTTTATAATGGCCAATTAATAAAAAGCATTAAGATTAAGACTCAATAAATAAATCTTTATAATACCCAAACTATAATCTAACCCTTATAACCGGTGATAGTGAAATTCATCACAACCCTAGATAATTATTTAGTTACAACACATAACTAGGACTAATAACAACTTAAAAGTAAAAGACATAAAGTAAAAATGCGGTAAAGTAAATACTGAAAAGTAAATTACAATAAATAAAATGCTAAGGTAAAAGGAATTACTTTTACTACTACTAATTTAGATATCTCCCATAAAATAATATATAAACTTGTGATATTATTTTACCAACCGACCAATCTGGCGGTATCCTGATTAAGTCAAATTAAGTCCAACCAGCCATATAGGCGGTAATATTTGTCCATAATTCAGCCATAAAGGCGGTACCAAAATAAATTTACCAACCGACCAATCTGGCGGTATCCTCGGTTAATCAGTTCAAACCAACAGAAAATAAATTTACCAACCGACCAATATAGCGGTATCCTTTATTAATCAGTATTTTAATTAGTAAATATATTATTTTTAAGGGAGATTAATCTAAATAGTAACAGTAAAAGAATTACCTTTCACCCTAGCTGAGAAATTACTTCCTAATGAATAGTAAAAACTGTAAAAAGTAAAAACTAAATTACTATTATTACAAATGGTAATTAAAATAAATTACAAATTAAAAAAAATAAAATTAAAATATTTTTAGAGAGAGAAACTCTCTCTTCATCAAAGAGATGAGAGAGAGAAAGGCACACGGAATTCTGAAATTCGCACAGTATTTATAGAAATTTTTGTCTCCAGCGTCGCGACGCCAGGTCAGCGTCGCGACGCTGGAATAGTAAGACGTAGCACGCTGAGAAGGCGACACGTGGCATGGCGGCTGACTGTTCACCGCGACACGTGGCATGGCGGCTGACTGTTCACGCGACACGTGGCAAGGCGGCTAAGACTCAATTATTGTGATGACGTCATTGATGACGTCATGATGACGTGGCGATGACGTGGCGCTGACGTGGCGCTGAAGTGGCGATGACGCGTGTTGCAATTGTCGGCATAATAGGATTACGACACGTGGCGACACGTGGCATGTTGTGATTGGCTGATGCTGACGTGGCAAGTTGACTTGGTTGACCTTGTGACGTGGCTGATGATGAGGCGTGACACATGGCGAAGTTGACTCGTTGATCGCTGACATGGCTGATGACGAGGCGACACGTGTCAAGTCTGAGTGTCGGCAGCATATGATGTTGACACGTGGCACGGCGCACATTAGCAGATTGGTTGTGATGGTGACACGTGGCACGGCACATTTTAGCAAAGTCAAACTTTCTCAAATTCTGACATGTTGACTCGGCGCACGTTAGCAGATTCGGCGCATGCTGGGCGTCGCGACGCGGAAGGTCTGGGAGGCACGACGCTGGAAATTACCAAAATGCCCTTTTTCGCCAATTTTCACTGTTTTACTCCAAATCACCTCCAGAATGTCCTGAAACTTTATTTATCTACAAAATAACACAAAACACATCAAAACATTCACAAAACTCAAGAAACTATACAAAATATTAGATTAAATGAATGGGAAATAGTGATATAAATACCACTCATCACACCCCCAAACCTAACATTTTGCTAGTCCTCGAGCAAAATATAGAATAAAATAACAGAATAAATTTTAACTAAGCCATTTTCGTAGGGATCACGGTTGCATTTAGCATATGCAACAAGCCTTTAAACCCCTAGGTGTCCCTAGTGGACGAGTTGTAGTATGCCAAGCCAACGGGATGCATATTGTATTATGTTTATTCATAGTTTGCGATTGTTTGATCATTTTTGAACATTGATACTTGTTATTATTATTTTACTACTTTTATTATCCACTGTGTAGACACTGCATTTTTGCATAAAGCCCAATGATGAGCCTCGTATGGAGGCACTACCCGATAAGTTGTAGAAGTCGCGGGAAACAGACGTCGGAAGGGAAAATTAAAAAATAAATACCTTGCCAATTTTAATTCCTTTGTTTAGCCTCGGGCTTATTTGATTGAACTCTGTTTTAAAATATTAGCCTCATCCCAAAATCCCCGCAATCCACACCAAGCTGCGCGCCCAAGCCCACCAAAGAGCCAAGCCACACGCCCTAGGCCCACCAGATCCAAATCCAAAATACTCAAAACACATTAAACACATGTCAAAATCCAATCAAATCTCCTTCCAAAACTAAATCAAATCCCGTCCTAATCTAAATAAATCACATTCCAAAATCAAAGATATCCCCCCACCAAAATACTCAATATCCTTTCCTTAAATAATTGAATTAAATGCATCCCCTTTATTGCATGATTTGTTTCCTTTTTGAAATCCCACGCACAAAAAAATAAACCCTAGCCCACTCTTATAAAAAGAGACCTAAACCAACCCTAATCTTCCTCTTCTCCCTTTCACGGCAGCAACTACACACCAAAAAATAATAAAAAACCTAGATCCCTCTCACAAAGCTCTCGGCTTATCTCTCTAAAAAACAAGACAAACAATAAAACCCTAGATCTATCTTCACTCGGCACCTCTCATCTCCCTCTCATTAAAAACACACAAAAAAACCTACACATTTCTCTCTCTCATTCACCGAACTCACAAACAAATAAACAAACCCTAAACACCAAAAACACAAACGCTAACTCACGACAGCCCCAACTCCCTCTTCTTCCTCTCTAATATATTCACTCGGTAAATACAAACAAAAACCTAGCAACCCTCACTGACCAAAACGTGTAGATACATACGTGAACAACCCTTCAACCCTACAACCAAACTGACCGAAACCAGTAACTCACGGCATTCACTAAGAAAATAAACCTTAAACTCACAACTTCCTCTCTCTCTCTCATCACGCCCTTCACAAACCATACACATAGCAGCCCCTCAAACTACACGCACAGCAGCCCATCACGCCCTTCACAAACCATATTCACGGCTTTCTCAACCCCACGTACCCACTCACTCACCTACCAGCAAGCAAAAAGACAAAGCCATAAAAACCAATGACCACAGCCTAAAGCACGCCACTCACTGACACATACTCACTCGAATGAACACATAAGCATCACGTCCATTGTCCATTCAACGCACACACACGGCAGGAGCAAAGTCTAAGAGACACAAACACAAAAAGACAAGACTAGCACCCCTTCACCGACCAAAAAAAAATGAAAACATAGCCTCAAATAGCAGCCCATCACCAACCAGAAAAACACCCCAAAACGGAGACCAAAAACAGTCCCAAAAACACCCAAAAACAGTCCCAAAATACATCTGAAAGAGTGAACCAAAACAGCCCTTAAAAAAGTTCAAAAATCCTTCTGAAATATTGAAGAAACCGAGATAAAACAGCAACGAAAACAGTGAAACAGTGAAGGAAAATACCGAACCAGAAAAGTTACGGAGAATTAACCCTTCCGGCGATGACGTAACGCACTTCCGAATATCAATTTAAAAGGTAAGACTTGAGGGCCCCTTTTTATCATTTATCTTTTCAGTTATTCTTTGTCGATCACTCGCATGCATCGTTATGTTTTACGCTAAGTTTCATTTATGTTGAGTTGATGATTGCGTGCTATCTTTTCCGGTATATCGGATGGAAACCCAGACGTAAATTCCATAGCCGAATCCGAATGGACGCTAGTGCGGTCTGTACTTGGGATACAACTCCACGTACCACTTGAGAAACTTTCAAGCATGTGTTACATTTTGGTATTTAATTTTGTGATTATTGTTCCGCTATTTATTTTTTATGTATTGTTTCTTTGTTTATGCATTGTTAATCTTGATGCGCATGGGCTAATCATGTGGGGTAAATGTCCTCTATTCGAGGGAAATGCCTAAAGGCTACCTTTACTATGATGTTTTGCCGCGCCGGATGAAGTATACATGTTGAATGTGAAATACGTTCAATCGGGCTTACGAGGTCCCATATAGATGTCGGCATTAGTCGTATCTCTTTTATTATTTCGTTATTTACTTTCTGCATATCATTGCTTTATTTACTTATGCATTGCAATCTAGTACGCATGGGCTAATCATATTGGATTAAAGGTCCTCTATTTAAGGGAAAAGTCAAAAGGCTACCTTTACCACGATGTTTTGCCGCGCCAGACGAAGTATACTTGATTGAAAGCGAAATACATTCAATCGGGCATACGAGGTCCCATATAGATGTCGGCCTTGGTCGTATCTATTTTATTATTTCGTTATTTACTTTCCGCATGTTATTGCTTTATTTACTTATGCATTGCAATCTAGTGCGCATGGGCTAATCATATTGGATTAAATGTCCTCTATTTGAGGGAAATGCCCAAAAGCTACATTTACCATAGTTTTGCCGCGCCCTTCTTCTGTTGATCTTGTTATTTACCTTTCTTGATTGTTATGTTTTCATTCTTCACTTTGCATTCATGCTGTGTCAATGCTTGAGTGTTGCCTCTTGTGGTATATCGGATGGAAACCCATACATAAATTCCGTAGCCGAATCCGAATGAACGGTAGTGCGGTCTGTACTTGGGATACAACTCCACGTACCGCTTGAAAAACATTTACGCACATGTTTATGTCATTTTAGATATCACTTTGGTAATCTCATTCGAACGCGTTCTCAAACGCTACATGAATGCATGCATTCAGTTTACCGTTCGAACGCGTTCCCGAACGCTACATGAACGCACATACAGTGAACAAACCTCTTTTCATTATATTTTGTGCATGTTTGCCTCCTTGGTCTTTCCTTTTTGCATTACGTACTTAATCATTTCTCTTTATTATTAACGCTTTTACTGTTATTTATTTATATTTTCGCACTTCTTTGTTTAATATGTTTATGGGATCATGCGTTTGTTTTCATTTTATTTACATTTATGGGTATGCAAACTTGGATGTTGATTAAATTATGTTGCATGTGTTGGCATAAGACTTGGTTATACTATTGCATAAATCCTTTCATTACAATTGGCATAAGTAAGGGACCATTCTGAACCCAACGGTTGAGGTCTTCCCTTGCGAGGGGTGAGTGCGGCCTTAAATCATTTCCCAGTTCACACTGGGTGGCGACTCCATTTACTCTCCAGTTTAGTCCCCCGCGGGCTACTCCGTACTCCTGATCGGGCCGTGAGCCCGGACAGCGTCGCCCACCTCTGTGCCATGCCTACAGTCTGGCGACTCCACTGGGGATAGAGAATCGACCCCGAAATAATGTCTTGTAATGTTTGTGATTTTTGTTTTAGTTAACATTGTCTCATATATTTTGCATACCATTTCTTACCTTAATGGCATCATTTATCGTGAAGTCGTTTTCGCTTGAAGCGGCGGATCGTTATATGGAATCATCACTCGTTGGCACGTACCTTAGGGTATAAAAAGGGTCCGCTCACTTGGTTGCTCGAACCCTTGAGTGGGGAGACCTAGTTATGGGAAATCCTTCACTGGCGGAAGCTTTTATCTATACCCTTATAAGCCCACATGCATGACCCTAACTCTAATCATCAGGAAACTTCACGCAGCCCCCTCATAGCCACACATCTTGCACTCACAGACATGGCTGTCACTCTCGGCACCACACACTGACCAACACACGGCCTCTTCACAAACCAGACACCAGACATGTGAATCAGACACACAGCGGTAAGACTAACACACATCTCATCTCTCGCATGAAACACTCACACGGTGATTTGATAAAACAACCAAAACCATGATCCATATCTGCTCAAAACCTTAGACAACACACACAAGCCACGACACTCACCTCTGAACCTCACCCAATAGACACAGACAAACCCTAAAGCCGTGAATAAAAAAAAGCCACATAAAGCAAAACTCACACACTTGGCTCTCTCCCTCACTCACACGGATCCACGAACAGGCCCCTAAAACTCTTCAACCACCGACCGAAATTTAGGCACACAACAACTTACAAAGACACACCCCTCTTGCCTCACAGCAGCCCTCCACGGACATCAACAAAACCAAAATATATTGCACCTTAACCGAACAACAAACTGACCTGAAAATCAGCCCCCAAAACCGAGAAGACATCCGCATGTGAACCACAGTTGTATGACCTATAGAGGCCACCCTTTATGCTTGTGTTTGGGACCATCGACATTTGGATTCAGTTGGACTTCTCGTCATAAGATACAAACTTGTTGGGCCATTTAAACTGGGATGAGTTTATGTCTTATGTTGATCGGGCCAAAAGCTTCCAAAATGGCGATGGGCCACTTTGTGTTTGGGCCCCCTATCATTTGAAGTTATTTAGCCACACTATCGCAAAAGTGTAAGCCTGTTAGGCCTTTTTCAACTGGGACAAGTTTGCACCTCGCAATAATATGATTGAATGCTTTGAAATGATAATGGGCCAACTTGTATGAAAACCTTGATGGGCTTAGAAAATCCAATCATAATCCAAATATGCTAGAAGCATGAGTCTGATATCCACACTGGCTTTCATCCAGGAAGGATACACCTTGTTACGGCATATTTGCACACTTTTGGATGCTTCCAAGTTCATCCCCATGACCACGGTTGTCGAGATCCCAATTCGTTGTTTCTAGACAATGGCACGATCCCATAATAGGCTTAGCCAATGTTGTAAATGGGTGGCCTTTGTCTTTTACCGATGGAAAGGGACCGAGGCTACCAAGGTTCACCCCATAGCATAGGAGAGAGCGATTTTGTGTACCTTGTATCAGTGCATAGAATAAGCCTTATCTAGAACCAAAAATAGGCTTACCCGAGTGTGGGAGAAATAAGGTCAGAATGACATACTGTTTTGATAACCACATACATCTTATACATCTCATGCATCACATGCATACACGCATCATGCTAACTCATAGTTTCAACAGCCATCATAGATATCCGTTGGGTTAGAGAAGAAGGAAGATTTGTAAAAAAACAGTTATCAAACATGAGTGAGTCAGATAATGAGGTTTCCCGCTTGGACCAATTAGAGTCCAACATCGCTCATACAGCCACTTCTAACAAAAGTGAGAATAAATTTTGTAAATGTTCATGAATTCAGGATGTAACACAAGACCTTAATAGTTGTAACACCCCGCCAGAGGCAGGATGCTACCGGCAGGAGACATGATTGACCCATCTCCATAAGCCTCTAAATTTACGAAAATATGGCATAATATATCCTAAAACCAGACAATCTGGATCTCAGTCCAGCACCAAAGCGATCCTAAAATAAACATCATATTTCAAAATGGACCTCAGGTCTACAGCAACACATCAAAAACATTGCCTAAGGGCTTTTTGCTCGTATCATCTATCAACACTCAAGGGCTCTGCCCACATCATCATAAACAATCAAAACTTTAACTTATTAAATACAATCCACATGCTCAGCATGAAAACAATAGAACATCAATCATAACTTTTAGGCCTCTAAACCATTTCCAGGACACTTGTGAGGGTGACTGCTACTTGGGTGATCCGCGCCTCGAGTATGCCTTCCAAAGTTGCAATGGTTGACCCATTAGGTTGCCAACCTGCAAAACTAGCAAACTGGTTTGGTGAGAGCTATAAAAACTCAGTAAGTAATCATGCAAACATTACAAACAAAGCATACAAATCAATCACACTATAAATTTTTTTCTGAGTTTTCAAGTTATTACGAGTTTTAGAATCATCAACATTATATTCTCCTTTATACTTTTCCCATATCAATTTTTCATATTTACATAATTACATATTGTCAATATAATGGCTATACATCCAAAGCACACGAAACATATATTCGAAATCACAAATTACGTCACATAACATCGAAACCATTTCAAAGTTGAAACGTTAAGTAATATATTAATACTTATCACAGTAAATATCTTTGAAATATCATCAAATCGGTAAATGTAACAAATTTCCTTCAATTAAAAACATACTTCTCTTATATACATGCAAATACAATATCATAATTCTTATAGATACACGTACATACCATTACAACTTGACAAACACGCTTTACAACCTCTGATATTCTCATCGTTTTCAAATCATCCATTCATTTCACATAAGCATACATGATCCATACATAACACGAGTTCTATCATACACATACATACACTCAAATATATTTACAAACATCAAGCACCCGACCACGAAACACACAACAACAACCGACACATCAAAGATCACATCATTCAACAACACATACAAACGACTCGCTTATACACACAATACTTGTACGAGACTCATTACCTATTTTAGAATAGGTATGAGATGAATTCCATCCAAGCGGATTCCTAACTATCTCGACTACTACACCACAAAATTATCACCCAATTAAACATACACACGTGCACACATATCACGTGACACAAACTCATCACACGACCTCTCATACACAAGCACATACATGTCAAACATTGCTTATTATCTGAATCGACGTATACATATGCACTTACATCAAACATATGAACATAACATCAAATTCCGATACCATAGCCTTTAAGAATCTTCATATATTTAACTTATCAGTCAAAAACACTTTATTTCTAAAATTCTTATCAGAAGCATCCATTCATAAACATATCTCATCGCACATGTACTAGAGCTTAACTTTTACCAAATTAGAAACCATGATTTATTCCACGTACCGATTTCATATACCCGACCTATACATGTCTTAACATCATATATACACATGCAAATACACGTTAATATACTCATACATTTACGTATTCACTTACATACACGTAATCATACATTTACAAGTTCGTACCATGGCGTACATCCATACAAAATTTTAGATATTAGGCCTATCAAACATTTCTCTTCATGTCATGGAAATAACATAAACATCCATACATGTGGAGGTCGATTGGCTTATCTCTACATAAACTTGAACTTTGTTCTCAAGACCATCTCTTAACTATCTTCTTCTTATCCAAAACATGTCAGTCATATCTATACATATACATATAAATATATATGTATAATCAAAACTCGAATTCACTAACTTAAGTTCTCATCGCATGAGTTACTTACCTGGCTTCACGAGCACTCCAGGTTCTAGTCACATATGTCAAAACAAATGGCGAAATATCGTCAGAAATACGTCTTACGGAGTTCTCGACTAAACTACGATAAAATTCTGGATCCTTCCCGGAAAACCAAATCAAGTCTGTTTTCAATGTTTTCAATTTCAGTAATCTTAAACACCATTACAAACTATTCCAAGCCACCAGTTCACCTAAATTCTTGGTTTACGTGTATTTAGAAATTCTACCGGAATAGTTTCCGCAAACACTACGGAAGGGTCCCGAACCCTCCTAACCTACCCGTATTTGATCGGAGTGTAAACACACACGTATAACGCAAGCGCACGTATCGTTCAAGTAGTATAAAAATATCGATCCCACGAGGACTTAATATCAAAACTATTAATTTTATGAGGTCAAATGATTACTAGTATCTACAGGTTGATTGATTGATTTGAAATGATGACGATTCTAAATTTAAAAGCAAATAAATAAAATTGTCGAAAGTAGGTTTTAAGAAAATTCAATATTAAAAACTATCTAGGGTTGAGATTTCTTCCAATATCTTTTTAAAGATGAAGTGGTTATCTTAAAGTTGGGTAATATATTGATTTATTAACCTGGAACACTAAATTATGTGTAAGCCTTTGTCGATGGTCAGACACAAATACCCAGTTAAACCTATTGAACCATATTCCTATCCTGTAAGGAAATCTATTAAAGGGTTATCTATCCTCAAGGAAGATCGTGGCTATTGAGTCTAAGGCTGAAACCTAAAATCCTTATGTCTAGTTCATTTTAGATTTACCAGATCAATTTTATTAATGGCCAGTTAATGAAAAAGCATTAAGATTAAGACTCAATAATTAAATCTTTATATTACCCAAGCTATAATCTAACCCCTTATAAAACGGTGATATTAAAAGTCATCAACAACCCCAGATAACTAATTAGTTACAACACATAACTAAGGCTAGTAAAAACTTGAAAATAAAAGACATAAAGTAAAAATATGGTAAGTAAAATACTGAAAAGTAAATACAATAAAATAAAATGCTAAGGTAAAAGGAATTACTTTTACTACTACAAATTTAGATATCTCCCATAAAATAATATATAAACTTGTGATAATATTACCAACCGACCAATCTAGCGGTATCCTGATTAAGTCAAATTAAGTCCAACCATCCATTTAGGCGGTAATAAGGTAAAAAGATTTGTCCATGAACCTGCCATTAGGCGGTAAGAAAGTTAATTACCACCGACCAACCAGAAGGCGGTATCCGTAATAGTCAGGTTTAAATTAAAAATATATTTTTTAAGGGAGATTAATCTAAATAGTATTAGTTAAAAGAATTACCTTTCACCCTAGCTGGAGAAGTTACCTCCTAATGGTAAATAGTAAAAACTGTAAAAAGTAAAAAATAAAAATTAAATTATTATTATTATAAAACGTAATTAAAATTAATTACAAAACTAAAAACTAAAAAAAACTAAAAACTAAAAAGTAAAAAAAGTAGAGAGAGAAACTCTCTCTTTAGATAGAATATAAGAGAGAGAGTGGTGCACTGAATTCTGAAATCTCAGCTCAATTTATAGGCCTCGGTAGGCTTCCAGCATCGCGACGCCAGGGCCCTCAGCGTCGCTACGCTAGCTTTTGTCGATGTGGCAAGCTCTGGTTCATCTGTTTGAAGATTCTGGATAAGCTGATAAGGTGACACGTGGCGAGGTGGTTGGGCTTCAATTATTGTGACACGTGGCGGCTTCTGATTGGTCGCTGAGATTCTTATCCGCCACGTGTCAGATAAGGATTAGATACTCAATGATTGATACTGACGTGGCGCTGACGTGGCGCTGACGTGGCGACACGTGGGAAAGAGACTGTCGGCACCGTAGGATTGTGACACGTGGCACTTCCTGATTGGCTGATGATGATGTGGCACGACATGTGGCAATGTTGACTTGTTGACTTCCTGACGTGGCTGATGACATGGAGACAAGTAGGATGCCACGTGGCATACGTGGCGATGATGACTGTCGGCACCGTAGGATGCTGACACGTGGCACGGCGCATGTTAGTAGATCGGCTTTGATGGTGACACGTGGCACGGCGCGCATTTTAGCAAAGTCAAACTTTTCTCAGATTCTGATTTGTGGACCCGGCGCACGTTAGCACTGTTCGGCGCACGTTAGGCGTCGCGACGCTGAAGGTATTGGCGTCGCGACGCGGACAATTTACTGAAATGTCCTTTTTGTCCAATTTTCACTGTTTTGTCCCAAATCACCTCCAGAGTGTCCTGAAACTTTATTTATCTACAAAATAACACAAAACACATCAAAATATTCATAATACTCAAGAAACTATACAAAATATAAGGTTAAATGAGTGGGAAATAGTGATAGATTTACCACTCATCACACCCACAAACCTAACATTTTGCTAGTCCTTGAGCAAAACACAGAATAAAATAACATAAAAATCTTTAAAATAAAATTTAACTAAGCCACTTTCGTAGGGATCACGGTTGCATTTAGCGTATGCAACAAGCCTTTAAACCCTTAGTTGTCCCTAGTGGACGAGTTGTAGTCTCGTGAGGGTTTACAACAATGATACCCACAAACATTTTACAAAAGTAAAAAGGTAGTAAAACTAATGCACACAAAAGCAAAAAGACAAGAGAAAAGAGAATAAATAAGTTAGTGACTAATCAGGTGAAACTTCTACTCCAAGTTACTAGTTGTTTTGTTTCTTTCTAAATTACAGAATAAGTAAATTCTCCGATTATTTTTACCATTCTTCATATACACATCTAACAAGATATTAATCAACTCATTTTTGCCCACAACAGTCATAAGTGCAGTTGATAAGAGAGTAATATTTTTGTCTTAAAGTTCTATCAGATTTCACACCTTTTGGTAGTAATGGAATAATTTTTCTGATTTTTCTGATTTTTTCTTTGATTTTTTTTTTATTTATATACAATATCTTCCATCTATGTAACGAGTGTTGGGTCGGTGGCTCCCAAACCAGTTGGCTTTAGGGCACCAGGTGTTAAGACACCCTACGGACTTAATTACTCAGATTTCAGATATATATATTTTTGCAGCATCTTTGATCCATGTAGCAAGCTTTGGGCCAGTGACTCCCAAACCTGTTGGTTTTAGGGCACTAGGTGTTAAAACACCCTTACAGACTTAATAACTCGGATCTCATAAATTTTTTTTTTAACTCCATTGCTTTTTGAGATGCTTCCTCCAATTAAACTAGAGCACTGAATATTACAAACTTTTCAATTTTAGCTCATGTCTGTATGTTACTATGTATGTTGATAATACCTGTCAACTGAGCATATGAAGATCTATTTTAGTCCGTTTTAAGGAGAATTCACAAATTAAATAATTCAAAATGAAATAAACAAAAATTAACTTGTTTCGAAATAGGTTTGAGATACGTCTCAGGAGTGGAAACTCTTTACTCAGCTATCTCTTACCAATTTCACATTTTTAATCAAAATAAAAAAACACAAAAACACAAAATATTTTTGTAATTGTTTTGAAAATTTTTCAATTTTTTTTTGTATTTTTCGAAAAATTTTGGCCTAAAATTAAAACAACACACAAACTAAAAACAAAGTACTGATCAACTAATTCCCTCCTCCAAACCTAAATGAGACATTGTCCCCAATGTCTTAAACAGTAAAAGGAGAGTTAAGAAGGTCGTACCTGGTTAGCTGAAAATCTAAAGGAAATTAAAGGTTAAGATCCAGATTAATCCTACGCCTCTTACCACGATCGTCCTCAGACCAAATTATCTTTGAAAGGATAGGGTCAACTTGTGGTTCATAGGCTATGAGTTGGTCTATTAGATCCGGAGCAGTTCTGGCAGTAAAGAGGAGTTCTTTCACAGGTTTTGACACGAACCCATTTCTCCGAGCATCATCAAGAAACACACAAAGAAAATCATAAAATCCATCAACATTAAACAGTCCAAGCGGTTTCTGGTGTATGTTTAGGTTCGCCCAAGATAGAACTATAAAAATTTCCTCCAATGTACCCAAGCCACCTGGCAAAGCGATAAAAGCATCAGCACGGTTAATCATTCCTACCAGTCGTTTAGACATACCTGGCACGATCAGTTCCTCTCCGTTTGATGATCCAATAAGATTTGCCTCTGCCAAGGGTTTTGGGATGATTCCCAAAACGTGACTGCCTCCTTCCTGTACAGCCTTTGAAACGATCCCCATAAGTCCGAGATTGCCTCCGCCATATATTAAATGCATATTCCTTACAGCTAAGACTCGACCCAATTCATGTGCTGCTTCTACGTATTGTGGCTTAGTACCAACACTACTACCGCAGAACACACAGATGTTTTCAATTCGTCTTCTTGAAGTGGCTTCCATTTTTTTTTATGTATTTCTTTCTCAACTCTGGATGCCTTCATAAGTGCAATGACGGGCTGAATTTATAGTACCTGAAAAGGGTGAGTAAAAATAGCACAAGTATCTTCCAGAGGACGATTAGTAGCGAATTAATATCGTGATAGTCAAAAGGTCTGGATCCTGTCGGAGAAAATTAAATAAAACAACAAAACAAATCACAATTATTAAGAAAAGACAAAGAGATATAATATTTACAAGAAAAGTAACGGCTTGATTGACGTCTATGCATCAGGGATAAGCTTCCCATCCAATTTTCTTATAAATTGGCAAACATGGTCTTTTTGAGTCAGATTCTCGAGACTTAACAGTTGTCTTTCCTTTTGGAATTGTGCATATAACATGCGAATTTCATGATACACACATCCACTGAGATGCGTCTCAAGAGTGTTAGATATGTCATCAAAAGACTCCTTACTCAAGCCATCCCTAATGAAGTTAATCTTATCTTCGCGGTTATCAGACACCATTCCTAAAGAACGACAACGAGTATTACAAAATATGCAAGCACATTTATAACAAACACACATTCTTTTGGCTCTTCTCTTTTTAGCATATGTGCTCTTTCCTAAACCAGGTAGATGTGAAATAAAAGAGTCAGAAGACTCACTTGCCAATCGGACCCGTGCTTCAATAATCCAACGAATGTCAGTAGGAATACATTTGATCATCAGTAATCTCATTCGTTCTAAGCGAGCTTTGTAAACTTTCATCAGAGATTTTTGAGGGAGAGAAGGAAATTGCTTGTGAAGATTTACGAGAGCTTCTTCCATCTTGAAATGACTAAACCTGCAAAAATTAAACACACAAAATAAATCACACCAAATCACATTATATACAAAAATTGCATGGGTTGCCTCCCTGCTAGCTTTAAGTTTAAAGTCGTCAGCCAGACTTGACTTCTCGAACATTAACCTGGATCTGAAAGTGTGACACTTTCTTTTTGTCGCTCAAATGATTCTCCCCAGTAGTGCTTGACACGCTTGTTTTTAACCTTGAAAGTTTTGTTAGCGTCAGGATCATGTATCTCAACGGCTCTATTTGGTAAAACTTTGGTGATCACAAATGGACCTGACCACCGTGATTTTGGCTTCCATGGGAAGAATTTCACCCTTGATTTGTTTAACAGTACCTTCTGCCCTGGTTCCAGTTGTATGCGCACTAACTTCTCATCATGTCTTTTCTTGCCCTTTTCTTGTACAATTTGGCATCCTCAAAAGGCTATTTGTGAAATTCCTCCATTCGTTGAGCTGGTGGAACTTTTTCTTTTCTGTTGCTTGTAGTGTAAGAATTGGCTTCTTCAGTACAAAAGACGCTTTATCTTTAGGCTCCACAGGCAATTGACATGTTTTAAGTTTGTCAGTAGAACTTTGCATTGCATTGGAGTTCTGAATGGTACTGTGTATCACATCGAGTTTGAAACATTCCTCCTCTTTTCATCATCTAGGAAATTCATGGCCTTGAAAACATTAAATGTTACTTCTTGGTCATGTACCCTCATGGTTAGTTCTCCTTTTTGTACATCAATAATGGTTCGACCTGTAGCCAAGAATGGTCTCCCGAGGATGATTGGCACGTCTGCGTCTTCCTCCATATCAAGGACAATAAAATCTGCTGGGAAAATGAATTTGTCAACCTTGACCAGCACATCCTCAACTACGCCTCTTGGAAATACGAGCGTTCTATCAGCAAGTTGTAGAGAGACTGAAGTTGGCATTGTTTCTCCAATCTGTAATTTCCTGAAAATAGAGAAAGACATCAAGTTAACACTCGCACCTAAATCACACAAAGCCTTACCAAAGTTATGTTCTCCTATGACGCAAGGAACAGTGAAACTGCCAGGATCTTTTAACTTCGGGGGAAGTTTCCTCTGAATGATGGCACTTCATTCTTCTGTTAATGCTACTGTCTCATAATCTCCCAATCTCCGTTTTCGTGAAAGAATATCTTTCATGAATTTGGCATAGGTGGGCATTTGTTCCAATGCTTCTGCAAATGGAATGTTGATATGCAGCTTTTTGAAGATCTCCAGGAACCGAGAGAAAACTACTTGTCCAATTGCTCTTCTGAAGACGTTGAGGAAAAGGTGGAGGTGGAGTGATCTGTCTTTTTCCTTGCTTCTTTTTCCTTTATTGTTGCTTTGTTTCTTTTGGAACTTCCTCAGCATCTGTTTTGGCTCCAACATCTTTGTTGATTCAGTACCGCTTTTTAACATGATGGCATGACATTGCTCCTTCCCCATGTTTCTTTGATTTGGCTATGTGTTGCTAGGAAGGGTACCTGGCGGTCTGTAACTCTGAGCATTGGCTAGTTGTCTGATTTGATTCTCTAGTGCTTTGATAGAGGCTGAATGGCTTTGAAATATAGCATCATATCTTGCTGCTTGAGAGTCGTGTTTTGCTTCCATCTTTTCAAGTAGGTCAATACTTCTGTTATTCCTGGTTCATTTGCCTGCTCCTGGCCTTTGTTCTGTTGTTGGAATTCAGGTGGTGGATAGTTCTGTTGTTGACCTGAATTGTTGCTCCATGCGAAATTAGGATGATTCCTCCACCCTGGGTTGTAAGTTTGGAATATGGATTGTTCCCCTGTCTGTTGAAATTTTTGACATAATTCACCGTCTCTTCATGTTGGTTTAGTTCTGGTGCTCCTCCATATGGTGAACTTGTGGATCCAGTGGTAAGAGTCTCCATGAATTTGCATATCTGATCTAGCTTGGCGTTGACTGCTGTATTGGCTCCACTTTCATAAATTCCTGAATTCTTTGGATCATGCTCCTCTCTGTTGGCCACAAGGAATTGTTGTTGGCCATTTCTTCAATTAAGTCCCAGGCTTGATCTTCTCCTTTTGCCATCAAAGCTCCTCCAGCAGCAGCATCGATTGTGGTTCTCTTTATTCCAGAAAGTCCATTATAGAAGGTCTGAACTTGTAGCCACTTTGCGATCTCATGATGAGGACATTTCCGGAGTAAATCTTTGAATCTTTCCCAAGCTTCGCAAAGGGATTCTGAATCTTGTTGCATGAAGGATGTGATGTCATTCCTTAACTTTGCAGTTCTGGCTGGTGGAAAGTATTTTGCAAGGAATTTGGTGGCTAGAGTGTTCCAAGTTGTGATAGAACCTGCTAGTAGTGAATGAAGCCAAGCTTTAGCTATGTCCTTCAAGGAGTATGGAAAAACTCGCAGTTTCATTTCTTCTTCAGCTGCTCGGTTGTAATTGAAAGTACCACAAACTTCTAGGAAGTTGCTGATGTGGGCATTAGGATCTTCAGTTGCATTTCCCCCAAACTGCACTGACTGCTGAATCATCTGAATGGATGTTTTGATGTCACCCGCATTTGCTGTTAAGGGAGGAAGTACAATACAAGAAATGAGTCTGTAAACCACCAGAATGGTTCTGTCTTGAATGGGAATTGGTGGTGCAACGTTCAAAGGTTCAGGTTCCATGTTGACTAAAGCTTATTGGCCTTCTCGCCTTTCCCTTCTCAACTGTCTGATAGTTTTTTCAATTTCCGGGTCAAGCGGTCGGAGTTCAAAGCTTCTGGTTTGTCTCATGTAGTTTCTGAGAACCTGAAACACAAGAAAACAACAACAGTAAGTAAAAAGAAATTAAATACAAGTAACGTATCTAACCTTAAAACTAATAGTGAAAGATAAATAAGTCACCGACAACGGCGCCAAAAACTTGACCGGCGTAAACACACACGTATAACGCAAGCGCACGTATCGTTCAAGTAGTATAAAAATATCGATCCCACGAGGACTTAATATCAAAACTATTATTTATGAGGTCAATGATTACTAGTATCTAACAGGTTGATTGATTGATTTGAAATGATGACGATTCTAAATTTAAAAGCAAGTAAATAAAATTGTCGAAAATAGGTTTTAAGAAAATTCAATATTAAAAACTATCTAGGGTTGTGATTTCTTCCAATATTTTTTTAAAGATGAAGTGGTTATCTTAAAGTTGGGTAATATATTGATTTATTAACCTGGAACACTAAATTATGTGTAAGCCTCTGTCGATGGTCAGACACAAATACCCAGTTTAACCAATTGAACCATATGTCTGTTGGTTACTAAAATTAGTCCCAAGGAAAGATTAAGCATATGAAATACAACAAAATGAATATATATAATGAACTTGAAGCATGGCGGAATCATACTTACAAAGCTTTTGTGATGAAAAGATGAACAAAGGTTGAAGCTCCAAGATCCTTGAAGTTTCGGCCAAGAGGAGAAAAGAGTTGAAAGCTCCAAGCTTTGTGTATTCCAAGCTCCAAGGTGGTTTCCCTATCACCTCCTTTGATTCCTTGCTTGTGCTAGCAAAAATGGAGAATGAGAAAACAATCTTCTGCCTTGTATGTGCAGCTCACGGCGTGAGCAAGAGAGAAAGAAGAGGAGAGTGTTTCACTTTTAATTTTGTTCCTTTGCATGCCAAAAAACCGTGAGAGACAAGGAAATGAAAAGTGATATGATATCTAATACCAATAGAATTTTTTAATGCAAAAAATCCTTCAAAACCGTGCATGGCTTTCCGTCCAAAATGAATCCATCATTTACCATCATTACCACACTTTGAGATTAGAGACAATGTATCATCCCCAAAGGTGACTAGATACATCCACCATCTATTCGTATTAAGTAATGAGATATCGCGATGTGATTTGCGGATATCACTCGATTCAAAATACGAATGTGTCCGCAAACACTTTCGGGCTCGGTTTCGTAATTCCGAATTAACGAATTTCCGTCGCGACGTGAATTAAATAATTACGCCTTGCGAAATTACTATTCAGTTCGCTAATGAATTAATTCTAAATTAATTCGTTTGCCCGAATTAAAATCCGATTTTAATTCCGCGTCGAAATCTAATTTCGTTTAATAATATATCGAATATATTATTTTATCGATTAATTCCAAATTAATCGATCTCTCTCTCTCTCCTAATAAGGCATTTTATCCAAGATAAAGTTTCTCCGTTATTAATCCAAGATTAATAAAGTTCGAATCAAACATCATAGGTGAATCTTCAGGAAGCGACCCAAGAGATCTCCGGATATGTTGGCAGTAAATACGGTCGTTGGATAATCCAAACACGTACGTACCTTGTACTACGTTTTTACCGATTTACAAGACAAGGTTGGCTTCTAGCAAAGCGCCATGCCTACCCAATTCTCCAGAAATATTCTTACTGGAATATTAGATCTATATCAAGCGTAGTATACCGTAGTATTGCGTACATCGATCCAGTATCGGACGATCACATGTTAGGCCTGGGGCTGGAAATGTGTCTGCCCCGTACGAAACATATATCGGACATCAAGCAACTAGTCTCTTTAAATCGGGCAATACTGACCTAGTCATATTGTCCCGACGGTTGCAACCTTTTATAGAGCACTAGTTCTGTATCCTGCGTGATCATCAACTCCATATGTCTGAAGTGACACTTCCATCTTGACATCACACCCAGTGCACTACGATTCCTGATAAACCCAGAAGAGGTGAACACAGAACCAGTTAAGGTCCCCCAACCACCAAAACCAAAGTTTACCTATTGTCGCAAGTACTAGCGATGCAAGTCTCAGGTTAAGAAAGACCTATACACCTACCCTGATGCGGCCTCCCATAGACACGCAGACATACTACCAATGGGATTCCGCGGGGTCTATCCAGAGCGAAGCTGTTTTCGTACCATCGGTAAAAGACAACCTCCTATCGACTTGCATAAGTATCCTATACTTAAATATATGAGAACTATGCCGTTGTGCCCTCACAACACACAATGCAAGTGCAATACTAGTCTATTCCGCATATCGATGTCCGATCTCGATAATACTCCGACTAGGGATATTTAATGATTTAAACCTTTATGTATTGATACTGTCTCATATCATCTCAATACGGAATTAATCATATGGACTTTCGCCATTTATATATCAAAGTAAATAAATTACAAAACGGCAAAAGGCAATTTCATTATCACATAGTTAATTTTGTACAATAATACAATATCATTTACAAAACAGTGACGCTATGGGTCATAATGTCTAACAATCTCCCACTTGGCCTATAGCCAGTCACTCAAGCATCTAATACCTGAACTATGTATATGTCGTTCAAACACTTGCGGATAAACAGCTTTCGTCAGCGGATCTGCAATGTTGTTATCTGATGCGACCTTCTCGATTTTTACATCGCCACGATGTATAATCTCCCGAATCAGATGGTAACGCCGAAGAACATGCTTGGATCGTTGATGAGACCTTGGTTCCTTAGCTTGTGCTATAGCCCCGTTATTGTCACAATACAATGGAACGGGCTCAGCTGCTAACGGAACTACTCCTAATCCAATTAGGAACTTTCGGATCCAAACTGCCTCATTTGCTGCTTCCGACGCAGCAATATACTCCGCTTCTGTCGTTGAATCGGCAACAGTATCTTGCTTGGAAGATTTCCAGCTCACTGCTCCGTTATTCAAACAAAAAATGTACCCTGATTGCGACTTGAAGTCGTCCTTGTCGGTTTGGAAACTTGCATCGGCATACCCAGATACCACAAGTTCTCTTTCTCCGTAAATTAAGAAAGCATCCTTAGTTCGTCTAAGATACTTGAGGATATTCTTAACTGCCATCCAGTGACCTTCACCTGGATCGGCCTGATAGCGACTGCACATGCTCAAAGCATATGACACATCAGGTCGTGTACATATCATGGCATACATGATCGATCCGACTGCCGAGGCGAACGGTATCCGACTCATGTTATCTCTCTCTTCTTGAGTCTTAGGACACATGTCCTTAGACAGAGAGGTACCACGTAACATTGGCATCAATCCCTTCTTGGATTGATCCATGCTGAATCGCTTCAACACTTTGTCAATATATGTACTCTGGGAGAGTCCAAGCAGCTTTCTAGATCTATCGCGGTAGATCTTTATTCCCAGAATAAAGGCTGCTTCTCCCAGATCTTTCATGGAGAATTTTAATGAAAGCCAAGCTTTCACCGACGTTAGCATGGGAATGTCATTGCCTATAAGCAATACATCGTCGACATAAAGGACAATAAAAGTCAGTGCTCTCCCACTAACCTTCTTGTATACACAAGGGTCATCTTCGTTTTGCACGAAATTATATTCTTTTATGATTTCATCAAAACGCTGATTCCATGACCGTGATGCTTGCTTCAATCCATAAATGGATCGATTTAACTTACAAACCTTGTTTGCAAGTCTAGGTACGATAAACCATCAGGCTGTTGCATATAAACATCCTCCAAAAGGTTTCCGTTAAGGAAAGCGGTTTTAACGTCCATCTGCCATATCTCGTAATCGAAATATGCAGCTATTGCAAGCATTATCCGAATGGATTTAATCATGGCAACGGGTGAGAAGGTTTCGTCATAATCAACACCATATTGTTGACGATACCCCTTTGCTACAAGCCTAGCTTTGTATGTTTGCACGTTGCCATCCATGTCGGTCTTCTTCTTGAAGATCCATCTGCATCCAATAGGTTTTACACCTTCTGGTGCATCAACCAGTGTCCAAACTTGGTTGGCATACATGGAATCCATCTCAGACTTCATGGCTTCTTGCCATAAAGCGGAATCAATATCTTGTATTGCTTCCTCATACGTAGATGGTTCATTATCCTCAATAAGATTAATATCTACATGAGGCGAGATCAGGTACCCATACCTCTCAGGTACTGTCCTGACTCTCTCCGACCTACGCGGTCTTTGTGTATATGAAGGTTGTGGTACAAACTCATTCCAGATGGTCTGTTCATGTTCCGTCGTTGATTCCTTGCCAGGAACAGTATCACCACGATTTTCATCGAGCTCCACTTTCCTCCCACTTACCACTGCATCTAAGAATTCCTTTTCAAGGAAAAATGCATGTAGAGCAACAAATACTTTGTTCTCTTGCGGGTGATAGAAGTAATATCCTTTGGTTTCCCTAGGATATCCTACGAAAAGGCATTTATCTGATTTGGGTTCTAATTTGGTACCTTCCAAACGTTTAACATATGCCCAGCAACCCCAAATCTTCAGGAAAGAGAAACCAGGTTTCCTTCCTGTCCATATCTCGTATGGAGTCTGTTCAACAGACTTTGACGGAACCTTATTCAAAATAAGTATTGCACTGCTTAATGCGTATCCCCAGAAGGATATTGGTAGCTCAGTGCGACTCATCATTGACCTTACCATGTCTAACAAGGTACGGTTTCTCCGTTCAGACACCCGTTTAATTGTGGTGTTCCAGGAGGAGTCCACTGTGAAAGAATACCATGTTCTTTCAAGTAATCTTGAAACTCATAACTTAAGTATTCGCCACCACGGTCCGACCGTAATGTCTTAATACTCTTGCCTGTTTGTTTTTCAACTTCGTGTCGAAACTCTTTGAATTTCTCAAAGGTTTCCGACTTGTGCATCATTAGATACACATAACCGTAACGTGATGCATCATCCGTAAAGGTTACGAAGTATCGATATCCACCTCTAGCCTGGCTAGACATGGGCCCACATACGTCACTATGAACGAGGGCTAACAGTTCTGTGGCACGTTCACCTTTACCGCTAAAAGGTGATTTAGGCATTTTGCCTAAAAGACAAGATTCGCAGACATCATATGAATTAGGATCAAATCCGTCCAAGTACCCACTCTTCGAAAGTGTGGATATGCGAGTCTTGTTAATGTGTCCTAGACGACAATGCCACATGTAAGCTTCATCTTTTAGATTACTCCTTTTGAGCCTTTTGTTTGTCATTTTGTGTTTAGGAGATTCATTTACATTCAAAATATAAAGACCATTATTTGCAACAACAGTGCAAATTTCTGCATCATTTTTATATAAATAACACCCAGTGTTTCTAAATACAAAAGTGTACCCATGCTGGGTTAACAAAGATACAGATATAATATTCCTAGTTAAACTAGGTATATAATAACAGTTCAAAAGTTTAAGTACATGCCCTGAGGGCAGTTCCAAAACAAAAGTCCCTACAGCCAAAATAGCAACTGGTGTTCCTTTCCGACTCGTAGGTCAACCTCCCCTGAAGCCAGCATCCTGCTATTCTGCAGATCCTGCAAATCAGTACAAATATGAGCAGCACAACCAGAATCAAAAATCCAATTTTTAAGACTAGAAGTAGTCATATTTATTTCAATAACAAACATACCAGAGGCTGGGCCTTGCTTGCCTTGATATCCTCCTTGTGTCCTTTGCCCATTCAGCAGTCACGTTTCCAGTGACCCTTCTTGCCGCAGTTGAGGCAGACATCTTGAGACTTGTCCCTAGGCTTCCCAGAAGCTTTTGTCAACTTGTCCTTTACCCTTGTTCTTATGTTTCTTCTTCCTCACCCCTCCAGTAGCTTTGGGCCCAGCCTTTGGCCTCTGAGAGTTCGATGGCAAAGTGCGCCTCGCGCTTGCCCCCTTTTGGAGTTCTTTTTCAGACTCCTTCAAAAGGATAACAATCTCCAAGAGTGTCATCTGTATCCATCAACTTGTAGTTGATTATGATTTGTTTCCAAGTATCAGGAAGTGACTGTAAGATCATAATCTATGTCAGCTCAGCCTCCAAGACTATTCCCATATTGGCCAACTCATCAATATCGGCGATCATTTGAGCCCCGTGGGCCTCAACTGATGCGCCTTCAGTCATTCGGGCGCGGAAGAGTTTCTTCACCAACTCATACCTCCCCATCCGCTTATTGGAGGGGTGGAGATCTCGCAGTCTAGCCATCATATTATAAGGATCCAAGTCCCTATTTTGGCGACGAAAGTGCTGAGTCATCGAAGCTAACATAATAGCCTGAGCTGTGTCACAATCACTGCTGTGAGTTTTCCATAACTCCAGCTCAAGTGGGTCAGTGGGCTTAGGCGGGAGAGGTATATGTATAGTGTACAGCATCCTCTCAGCCCCAAGGACTATCCTCAGGTTCATTTCCCAGTCAGTAAAGTTTGTGCCCTTAAAGACATTATCACCCATGATGATATCTCGGACATTTCCTTTGCTGCCATCCTAACTACGATAGTCCAACTATCTAGTTAACGATAAAGTGGGTACAGTCAAACTGTTATGTATTAGTCCAACTAATTATAATAAATAGACGAAATAATTTTGAAGAACGCGTAAGGCAAAGTATCTGAATGAAATTGCAAATTCACATACTAGCCTCCCACTATTTTCATCAAGTCTCTAACCCTCTGTTGAGAACTCGGGAAATCCTATTTCCTAGTGGGCTAGGATCCCGTTAAAAACACACAACCTTGACTTTGGCCAACAAGCTGTATGCTATTTAACTAGGTAGATCTCACAGATCAATTGGATCCAATCCAATTCCTAGATCCGGTAGGTGGACATCCAAGTCCTAAACATATAGCGTATGCCAATGTATCTAATACATTTTCTAACCATATCCTCCGAATCATCTAGGCCTTGGCTTTGGCACAACAAACCTAATGATTCCAGTTAAGCGGGACCCATTGACAAGGATAGTTTCGTAATCAATGTCGTTGGACAAGAAGTGATCTTGACTTTGGCCAACAAATCACAACTTGGACAAGACACCGATGTGGAACAAAACTCTCATGATTCAAGTACATCCTAATTGACAAGGTCTTGACTTTGGCCAACAAACCAATGCCAATCGGATCTTGAACAAGAATCATTCAATGGAAGGATAATCACTTAATATAGATTGAGGGATTTTTGCGTAATTGGCAACCAATTTATTATCTTTGTTAGGTCTCATCAACATACACCCTTAAGCATGCTTCTAAAACATCATAAAGCGCGTAAAGTAAATAATAGTGATATACGATGGATATATAACACAACTTGTTCCTAGAACAAATCACTCCTTTCCTCTCCCCGCTAGCACTAT